>JAAGKR010007009.1:1208-39424 GCA_011419295.1 Clarias macrocephalus | reverse complement strand
TGACATGCGGACCGGCCCAGGAAAGGAAGACCGAGAGTCGCCTCTGCTGCGGAGGATAAGTTCATCCGAGTCACCAGCCTCAGAAATCGCAGGTTAACAGCAGCTCGGATCAGAGAGCAGGTCAATGGCACACAGAGTTCTAGCAGCAGACACGTCTCTAGAACAACTGTTAAGAGGAGACTGTGTGAATCAGGCCTTCATGGTAGAAGATCTGCTAGGAAACCACTGCTAAGGACAGGCAACAAGCAGAAGAGACGCGTTTGGGCTAAAGAACACAAGAAAGAACACAAGAAAGAAAACTCGAAGGGGTGTCCAAACTTTTGGTCTGCACTATATATATATGATCTAACATATCACATATTTATGCATATATATATATATATGTGCATAAATATGTGATATGTTAGATCATAAACATAAACAATTTTTGACTTACTTTCCTTAAAGTCCATGGTTTAACATGAAGATTATTATAGCTATACACAGTGTCGTTTAAATAATACTTGATAAATGCTACACACACACACACACACACACACACACACACACACACACACACACACACACACACTACATGGTCTCTTGGTTGCACCTACAGACAGCCAGACACATTAATTCCTACAACATTTGAAGAGGTCTACATAGGAGCACTGCAATTCCAGTCACAGTTGACTTCAGGGAAATCTGACTCACTCAAGACCTGTCTGAGACTACTTTTTTAATTTTTATTTTTCTTCTGTCTCCCCACCTCACACTAGTGCCAATAGACGATCCAACCACATGTCTACATTCTGTCTCCATCCTGGACACATTAGTCTCAATAGTATTTACTACCACGGCGTCATTACTCCAAAATGCCCTTATGCCCTTGCACCACCATTCTGAGCCTTAAACTAAAACATTAACATATGTCACTCTTGGCATCTGCCAAATCCTGTAAATACTATTGTTAGATAATATGCATACATACATACATACATAAGGAAATACTCGACTGTATCCACTAATATATCCACTATACCCCTATACTCACCACTCACTTGTATTGATCTTTAAATATAAATTATTTTTTATTATCTCATGGTCCTTGAGAGGACATACATATCTGTGACAAATATCAATGAATATCAGGACAGTCTCAGGGATAAAAGTACATTTTCTTCCTTATCGTATTGTTGCACTCTTCACTGAAATCACAAATGGCCTGAACTGAATAAAGGTGGTATCAGATACTAGTGCAGAAAGAAAACACAAAATAATCAGTACACACTCTCAGGCCCCATTAGCTGTGCTGTCTGGTTCCCCTGTGGTGTGTCAAGATAACTTCATATCACCCTGTTATATAAAACATATCAAACACTCCTTTTAACCCGCACCTCCTTGTGTCTAGACGTTATGTACTTTTCCTCCTACTGAGCCAATAATTATACACAGACAAGCAAGAAATAAGACGGCTAGAAGTGGAAAAATAAATTCCAAGGAAATCACTGTTTTTAAAAAAAAATTATTTCATTATTAATTTTTTATAGTGTTGGAGAGTCTGAAGTTGGACTGTTTCTGAGACAAATACCTAGAAACCCTTATAAATAAACTCCCAGGTCTCCCTATTAGGATAATCCAATGTAGTCCAGTGTAGTTAAAGAAATAAAGCCTGGACCTGGTGTAACCTGAAAGTCGTCTTTGGACTGTTTGACGATCAGTTAAGAAGAACAACCCTCTCACCCTACGCCCAGGTCAGGTTTCATAACTGTGACTATATAACTGTAGTTATAGTTTCTTCTACTTTCTCATCGTTGCTCTTAAACCCTATAGTTGCTCAAATATATCATGTGCAGTGCTGACAGAAGGTTTTCCAAGTCGTGTCATCTCAAAATAATTTCAAATCCCTGTTTTTCATCGTTCTCCACAGTATACTCAAAACACAATGGAGAGGAAAGTCAAACATGTGTTTGTGGCGTTTTAGTAATTTACAGTATTACGTAATAAAGACCATTTACTTAGTACTCAGTTAAAGCACCTTTGGCAGCAAAGACAACCTCATGTCTGCTTGTAAAGGATGTTACAAGCTTGGCCATGATTGTTTCGGAGGTTTCTTCAGTTCTCCTTGGCAGAATTGTTCCAGCTCGACCCGGTTGGATGCACAGTGTCAGTGCACAGCCATTTTCGGTTCACTCCAGATCTCTCTCAGCTCTACTGGGATCAGGTCCAGACCCCCACATACTTGTTCTGCAGCCATTCGTGTGTTTTCTTGCCAGTATGCTTCCTGTCATTCTCTTGTGGAATGTGCACCGCTGCCCAAGCCTGAGACGCTGAGCACTCTGCAGAAGGGTTTCACTCGGGACTGGGCTTTATGTTACTGCACCCATTTTTTCCATCTATACTGACAAGTTTCTCAATTGCAGAAAACCTTTTCCACAGCATGATGTGCAGCGCCAGATTCCAAATTCCAAATATTTAGAATATGTGTTTTCTCAGACCAGACAATTTTGCTTCTCATGGCCTGAAAGTACATGGACTCATCACCAAAGGTTCCTCTCAGGTTCCTCGTCTGTCATGAGTCCCGACCAGTCTGCCTGATGTTTCCCCCATGTGTTCATGTTTTCCCTAGTCCGTCATGTTTCGTTCCCAAGCCCCCTTTCCCCCCTTCTGCGCATCTGGCTGAATACTCCAGCACTTAAGCATGCGCTTCTCTGTTTAACCTCCTGGCTGACACTTCCTCATTTTTGACCACAGCTTTCGTTTCATGTTTTTCAATTGATGCTTCGCTCTTTGATTTCCCGGTCACAGATCTAATTCTTCCGCTTTTGACTACGGCCCTCATGCTTCGATTTGGCTTGGACGCTTCGCTGATTGATTCCCCCGACTTCCGACCACCCTCCTTTCTAACGTTGCGAACATCATCTGCACTTGGATTCCCCGGGTTCTGCTCCGCCGCGTGAAATCTCCCTTTAAACCTGCTATTATCTGTACCATGTTCCATGAAAATGTAAGAAAAATATAAGAAAACCTAGCTGTACAAACATCATTCCCTCTCCAAGAAAAGTAAAAACTCCCTTCATTTTTCTATACAATCGCCTGCTTCACTAATGTCCTTATCCCAGTGTTTCACTGGTGCTTGCTAAGAAGTTTTTATATAAGTTTTTACAGGAGCCATAATCGGACATCTGAAACGCGAGCCGCCTCAATCAACATTCACAGACGTATAGCGTTCTCTAAAACGTCTGCATAATTTTTTTTATTGCGGCTAAGAGTCTTCTGTAAATGTCCGTCACTTTTACACCTTCTTTCACCAGAAATTTCATCACAAACCCTGATTTAACTGGAACCTTCCTTGTACATCATGAAATGCAATAACTCCACTCTTTACCTGCTGTATCTCCGGCACCGACGTCGCTTCTTAAAGCCAGGTTTCCTCGCACTAACATGGTGTCACGTTAAACCCAACACAGCTTGGAAACTAACCGTCTATTCCTATTCGTTGCCTCCCAGGTACATGTGTGCAGTTATGTTGTGTTGCAGGCTTGTGTGTCAGCTTTTCTCCCTCACCACAACTGTTAAGAGTAATTACTGACATCCGTCACTCTGCACACTTGTGAACATTTTATTTGCCTTTTGGTTTTAGTGCTACTTCTGACATATTCAATTACAGTGTCTAAAAGATTATACTGTACCTCCCTGACAGCATTTTATTTCCGCTGTCAGTTTAAAATCCCACACCATGCTGATCTCTAAGCCTGTTTATAAGGTTCTGTTCTGGGATATCGTCTGTTCAGACTAATAAGCGCCTTGGCTACATTATTCACAGATACTGTATGATAATATTTTTACTTTTTACTGGTGACATCTTACATTTATCTTTACAAGCCCTTATGATTTAAAAACAAACAAACAAACAAACAAACAAACAAACAAACAAACAAAAACATTTGCAAGACATTAAACACTCCCTGATTTTGAAAATCTTCCATATACTGTAGGAATTATACCAAACTGACTTATTCTACTTTCTAATAAAGGCTAATAAAGGCAACAAAAGTCTCGCTCACTGTTTGTCCATACAGTACCACTTATTCTGTTCAGGGTCTTTGGGGGCCCAGAGCCCATTCCAAGGGACTCGGGGCACTGGGCGGGACACATACTCAAGTGTCATCAGTCCAGTTTCTCGCATGGAGAGGCCAGAGAGGTTATGTTTTTTTTTTTAAATTTTTTATTCTAAAATATACTTTAATAAACACCTGTTGTATATTAAATGTCACATTATTTTATGGTACTTATTTTGGTATTCTATTCTATTCTATTCTATTCTATTCTATTCTATTCTATTCTATTCCATCAAACACTTATTGTATTCCAATAAACTCTATTCTATTATTCTTATTTAAACAACAGCAAAAAACAAAACAAAGAAAAACCCACAAAAATGCTTCTTTTTAATACACAAAAGACCGTGCATAACGTATATAAATAAAAGAAAGGTTTTGTCTGTAAATTGGTCTGAACCCCCTTCTTTCAATGACTTCTTTACATTTCACACACTGGGGGACCCAATATCTTTGCAAATGTTTGTATGTCTGTATGTCTGTATGTCTGTTTGGCCGAATTTTTCTGGACAGAATTTAATAAAACTTTGGGAGTCCTTGGATATCTGTCTAAAGTTTAACCTGCACCATAAGTGCAATCAAAATGTTAAGTAAAAGCGATGTTATGAACAGATATGTGCCAGATTAATTAATCCTCTTTAAAATAAGATACTAACGCGCTACTTGCTCAATGTAAACAAACCTAGTTTAACCACTGAAATAACAGTAGTATGAGTGAATTTTAACGCTCTGGAGTCGTTTAAAGTCAAAACTTTATCTGATCTACTTTTTCGATTTCTCATCTGTGATTCAGCTCTGATTGGCGTAATTGAGGCGTCAAATACTCAACCTTACAGAATGTGATTTCTGTGTATTAGTAAGTTAGACAGAGAGTTCTGCCATACAGACAGACAGACAGACAGACAGACAGACATGTACGTGGACCTCAACCTGAAATAATATTATCATGGATTACATCAAAGCTCATAAGATTATTTTTAGCTTTAACATTTTAACTGTTTCGACAAACTCTTTTCTCATCCATGATGGTTACTAACTAATCAATGGATTAGAAAATTAAACTATGACATCATTGGGTAGCTTCAAGTGCCTTTAAAATAAAAGTACTTACTTTAACAATGATAGTTTCAAATTTCAAGTTCTTTATTGTCATATGCAAAATAAAGAAACATGTTCCCCTCCGCACAATGAAATTCTTCCTTTGCTGTTCCCCAATGAATAGCAACAAAAAACTGAAGAAGAAAAAAGCATAAAATAGAATAAAATAAAAATATAGGTATAAAAAAAAAAAAAAAAAATATATATATATATATATATATATATATATATATATATATATATCAAACATAGAATTAAAAGCAGAATATGAAAAAAGATGAAATGAGTAGTATGAATGAATATATACACCCATGTTTGGTGTATAAATAAACCTCTACTCTTGTTGGGATACTATTTGAAGTCTCCAGAGTCGTTCATTTAATTTCCACCACAGTTCTTTGGCACAGTTCTTGGCCATTGATACAGTGGAGCTTGGAATGACTCCACGCTGCTCAACGCCAGGGCTTACGCAGGTTCAAAAATGAGTGCAGCTTGCAGAGGGACAGTTGAAGTACTGTAGTGCATCTCGCGTATTAGACTGACCGCGAGAAGGCGGCCTCTCTTCTGCGGCATTGTCTTTGTAGGATTTTTTGAGAAATCCGCCCTTGGGCTGACGAGCTCATTGTAAAGCAGGTAGAATATCATCTATGTGAAGCCGTTGTGAGGAAAAACGATGGCTTGTCACAATAAGACTAGACGTGAAGAGCAGAGAAAATTTGCAGAACTGCTCTCCTACCCAAATATATCATTTTTAAGCCAGTATGTGATGTGTGAGTGGATTTCCCGAGAAAGGAGGTTTTAGTTCAAGACAGCTAGATTTGTTGAAACGTAAGCTGAAAAATGCAGACAATGGAGCCTTTATAGTTTGGAAGGACATGACAAGGATCTCGATGTGTAAACAAGAAGATGGAGAAAAAGTTTCCCAGTGCTTGACATGTCTGATAGAGGTCCAGGATGCGCACAGCGGGCTGGAGAAACCGCCCGACATGACTGGCGCTGACATCACACCTTATGAAGTACACTTGAGAAATGGCTTCATGCATTAGGACATTGCAAAGAAGGTTAAAGAAACGTGCATCACATGAGTATCACATTTATTTGCAACAGAGTGGTTAAAGTACAATGCTAAATTATAAACATCACTGTGGAAAGATGTATAGTTCTAACGCCGTTCCCCTGGGATGGATCCATAGGCAGTGCCACTACAAAATCCGAACATAAAATGATCGTGTGTGGATCAGCACGTTGTGATACAGAAACAGGTGCTACGAGGAGTTTGCAGGGGGGTGATAGGACCACAAAATTTGAAAGTGTAAATGTAGTGCTCATACTGACAAGTAGAATTCTATCTCAGAAAAAGCAGATGCAGCAGCGAGCGAAGGTCACTGATAAACTTTCTCTTTCCTATAACCATAACATGTTTGGTATGATGCTCTCATCCCCACAGCCACCCCAGAAGAGAAAACAGTCTGGAGAAAAGCGGGATGTGTGTTTCTAGAAGGGGTTTGGTATGTCCCCAATATCAAGACATGTTTACCTACAAAGCTAGCTCCTTTCTATGCTAAGTTGACACATGGCTAGAAGGGACGCACAACGGTATCTCTAGACACTGGGTTGCTAAGAGCTTTACTAGTTGCTCTCAAAATGTTGTGTAGTGGATATGTTCTCAAAGTGGATTGTGGCTTTCCCAAGCTCTAAGCAAGATGCGAGTGCAATAGCCGATGCACTTCTAACTGAAATCGTTCCCAGATGGGGAATCCCTAATACGATTGGCAGTGATAATGGACCCCAGTTGTTAATCGGGCTCTGCAGAAAATAAGTTTGGGCTTTGATTTAAAACAACACTGCAGCTACCACCCGGCAAGTGATGGAGCAGTGGAGAGAGAGAGAATGGCATGCTGAAAAACAAATCGGGTAAGTGCTGCACAGAGACCGCACTTGGGTAAAAGCCCTCACACTTGTTCTCATGAACCTAAGCCCAATTGAGATACTGTTTGGCAGACCTCCCAACACAGGTATAGGGCCAGCTGCTATCGCAAGGAAATTCTCTGAAGATGCTTAATTATTGCACAAACGTGTCCTCTGCTTTGTCTGTAGTCCACAAACAGGTGAAGGCCTTGCCAGGACCCAAGCAGACAGACAGACCTGCACACCCTGAAGCCTTGGGGATTTGATTGTGGTCAAAGACTTTGGGAGGAAAAAGCTGGGGAGCTAAAAGGTGGCTGGGTCATTACTCATGACGTGGACAGCAGTGAAAGTCACAGAGCGAGCGACGTGGATCCACGCAAGCCACTGTAAACGGGTTCAACATTAAAAGTCAGCCACAGGTTGTCCCTGACAGCGTTTTGAAGCCTTGTGAGGTGGACAGAATGCAGCTTGGGCGTGCTCGCACTCTGAGCACCAACAATCATCAAGAAAGGCAACAGCTCACCGTCCAGGTAGCGTAGCTTGGTGCTAACCCCACTGGTACCCCAGGAATAGTCTTGAGGACGTTCTCAAACAACTGTTTCCAAAAACTCCATTAAGACCATTAAATACGACATTAAGACAAGTAAGACATTTCTGTGCATGGTAATTGGTCACACTCAAAACTGCAAGCAGAACCTGATGATGAGACATCTAACAGGTAAAAGCTACACCCTGCTAAAACATGTCAAAGATGGAAAAGAAAAGGTAGTCCTGTTGCAATGCATGCTTAACATTTTATAGTTACGTTTGCCCTTAAGGACAAAAAGGAGAGATATGTGGTAGAAATGTTTTAATCAACTATGTGTACCTTACTAAAAGTTGCAGACTTGGAATATATGTACAGACAGTAAAGGCCTTGATCCATCTGCAGTACGTTCACAGAAATCGGCGTCAGAAGAACTCATCTGCTTATCAGCACTCGAGCGAACAGCTCTGTTGTTTTCTTAGGTCTGCTCTATTAGAATATATAAGCAGAGGTGAAAAGTAATGAATTACATTTACTCTTGTTACTGTAATTAAGTTTTTTTTGTGTACTTCTACTATTTAAAATAGTTTTTAAAATCTGTAATTTTACTTTTACTTAAGTATGTTGATTTTTTTGGATTTTCCCCCGATTTTTTCCCTAATAATTTAGTCGTGTCCAATTCCTCCCCGTCACTAGGGGGCGCTCACACATTAAGGCTACTACTACCACTCAGCCGGGAGGGACGAAGACTATAACGTGTTTCCTCCGAACCACGTGACGCTAGCCGACCGCATCTTTTTGAACTGCTCGCTCACGCACCGTTGGGGCGGAGTAACACACTCGGAGGACAGCGCTATCCGCTCCTTCCGCTCGCGTGAGCTCATGGACGTCCCTGATTGGCTGTAAGGCTGTAAGGTGTGTAAGGTGTGATTAATGTGGGAGCACTAAGTACCTCTCATCCCTCCCCTCTGAGAGAGCTCGGCCAATCAGCTCCCTCTAGACCTCCGAGAGGTTACAGCACCACCCGGGAATCGAACTCGAGATCTCCGGATGATAGGGCGAGCGCTTTTACCACTGCGCCACTCGGAGGCTTACTTATGTAAGTATGTTTTGTTTGAAGTATTGTACTTCGCTACATTTGAAATCATATTATGATAATATAATATAATATAAAATGATGAGAAAAATGTATTTAGTCTTAAAATGTTCAAATGTTTGTGTAGCGCTAAACCACTCTTAGCAAGGATTTGGTCTCGCCAAGCAGGACGTTTAATTATTAACAAATTGATTCATTTGTGTGTGTGGATAATCTGTATATACAGTATAAACTTGTTTGAGTTAGCGACCTAGCTTGTTAGCTTTCTGATTTGACAAATGAATTCCATTAAGCAGATGGTTAATCTGTGTTTAAGATGTGCATCTCATCTTCCGTCTGGGTTTAAACTGATTAAATTAATGATTTAATAAGAGCAAATATGAAACGTGTGCTAGAGGATTTGCAAACAAACAAACAAACAAAAAAAGAACAATTTGTACAAACACAAAACTATTGTTGATTTACAGCACATATGATTCAAAGCGGGATTCAAAATGCCTCCTGTCCAACACCACCTCACCACTGGATTTGGCCAACTGGGAAATTATGCATTCGGATTTTGCATCCGGCTTATGTATGGTGGCCTTTGATTGAAGTTGGGTGGAAATGTTATGTGTTAATTATCAGAACTGAGTTCTGCTTATATTGCTGTATTCTGCTTGAGATGGCGATGATCACTTGGCCTCCATTGTGTTTTTGTTGTATTGAATAATGTTCTGATAAACATACAGTAATACTCACCTTAAAATGTGCCAAAATACAGGGCTTGTATTAGCTCACAGAAGCCTTGTTTATAGTAATAATCTACGTCAGAAGGTGCGGTAAGTATTCAAAAAAACACTGAATGATAAGGTGAAGACATCTGCTCAGGGACAGATAGGGAACTCCTTGTACCGTATGTGGGAACACCGTGTACACGGACAGATTATTTTGGCAGAGGCGTTTGTGTATAGAAGGAGGGGAGATCACTTTCTTTTTGTGGTATGTGGTATGAGACTGGTCCTTCTGTTTTAGTTAACTGCTCTTACTCAGCATATGAATTACTTGTCTTTATGTACTTGTCAGCAGCCTAGCGTGAGAGGGTCGGGGATTCCCCATGTCGCCTCAACATGGGCTTTCTCACAATGACTGAGATACATTTAGACTTCACATGGGTACGGGACACATGGAGATGCTTTTCAAACTTAGCAGAGGTGCTGGAACTGTTCAATTTGAAACATCACCCTGCATCAATCGACGTTTTGTGTGCAGTGTGTTTATATTGTATTTCTGAAAATAAATGTATACTGTAAAATCCAAAGTGTTAATGATTTGGAACAGAGACAAAATACTGGTTAAAGAGTCCAAAATGTCTTATTAAAAATTATTATAAATATCAAGTAAGCGTTGTAACAGAAACATAACTGTCAAAGATGAGAAAAATGTAAACATTAAAATGTAGCTTATTCCTATGTTCACTCGTACAGCGGAACCTCGGATTGCGAGTAACGCGGTTTAACGAGTGCTCCGCAAGACGAGCAAAGATTTTTTATAAATTTTTAATTGGAAACCAAGCGAAAGTATTAGTTTACGAGCGCCGAGTATCAAGTATCACGTATGTGCCTCTTATTTTGAGACTGAGCAGCAAGTGATCACAATGATTTTTCTTTCTCTTGCGCTGCGGAATTGTGGGTAATCGTCTCCCCTGCTCCCCTGGGTCTTAGTGCTCGTCTCTTACTGGTATAATCAACGTCTCCCTCTCTGTTTCATCGTGAATCATATGCGTAATTTGACACCGACACACACACACACACACACACACACACACACACACACACACACACACACACACACACACACACCAACACACACACTCTCTCGCCTGTGTGCGCGCGTAATTCGACACCAACAAACACACACACACTCTTACACGCGGCTTCACACACACTCAATTGCAGACACTCAATGCTTTACACAGAAATCTCAGCTCTGTCACGATTCTTTTCAAAGGTAAGGTGCTGCTTGTTTTTTTATTTCTTTTTTACAGCAGTGATTCCGTTAGTATGTGCTCACGCGAGTGTCATTAGACAGATTTCTTTTTTTCCCCGTTAAAACAGTGTTTCCGTTGTGTGTGTGTTTGTTGTGAAACTTAAAAAGCGAGGTGGGGGAGGGAGGAGGAGTTTTACTGTGTAAGACGAGGCGAGGTGCTAATTCCACACACATACAAATACAACGTATGACGGAAACACTTATCCTTCGGGATTTATTTATATATTTTTTAAAGGTAAAGAGCAGGTTAGTTTGTTTTATTTTTGCTTTATATATTGTATCAATTATTTTTATGTATTTTTTGGAACGAATAATTTGAGTTTTCATTATTTCTTATGGGAAAATTATATTTGGTTTACGAGTGTTGCGATACAAGTCCGCTTCCGGAACGAATTATGCTCATAATCCAAGGTTCCACAAGAGGGTGTGTGTTACTGAAATGAAGACAACGGAACCATGAAATTAAACAGTTTGTCCATTGTCTGCATCAACATCCTATTCAATCTCTTGATGTTCCTTCCTCCGTACCTGTAGTCAGTGCTCATCCATCTCAATTTGTGATTTCATCCAGGCCTTAAGAGTCTCCTGCGCTTGCTTTTGCACGGCAGGTTTTGTCTCTTTCTCCTGTTGTTAGCTGGTCTTGTGCTGCTGTCAGAGGTCTTAGTTTGGGTTTCTCTAGTGTCTAGAGGAAAGACACTCCACACAGTATAAAAGCAAGAAGCAAGAAATTAGCTGAAGTCTGCAACCACAACCATGTAGCTTGCACAAATTAAATTCTTCCAACATACAAATTTTGTCACAGCAATCACAGATTACACTGATATAGTGTATGGAGCTTATGTGGATCTTCAGCATCTCAATTTTCATAAGTGTCTCTGAGATGTTAAGGAGAGAACGTTTATGCATAAAATAATGAGTAAATAGTAAGATACCTGTAACTCTAATCGCTACACAACACTTGAGTTCATCACATTCTACTCTTTTGTATTTATACAGGGAAATGTTCTGTGGCCTTAACGTAAGCAGACAGTTAACTCATATATAGCTTATATTATATATGCATTTAAGATGTCACCACAAGTTCCACATACAATTACCAGGAGATGCCATGATAACATGGGACTCCCTTTAACAATGTTAATAACGTTAGTATTTAATTTTACTATCTTACCGTTAGCTCGTAGGCTCTCTGCTGGACCAGGCTCCACACTGTCCAGTTTGAAAGTTAAAGGTAGATGTTGTCGTGGGTTCTGACTCAGTCACACTGGATGGTTTTCATCCTATTATTTATCTTTTCCTTTGTTGATCTTCATCACTTCAGTCGTGCACCGTGCTGTGTGATGCTGGAACAGCAGTCTGTTTAACTCTGCACGGCATTGCTCAGTGCTGCTGTATGCTACGTCTAAAATTTTTTGTGTGTGATGTCCGATTGTCGTTGGATGTTTTCGTCTGCCTGTACTTTAGCATGACTTCACAGAGATTCTTTAGCAGCCATATTTGTTTGTGTTTGTGTAGGAAAAATGGTGTTCGTATCACGTTCTCTGAGTGCATACACATGTCCTGCATACCGTTCTTGGGAACGCATGAATCGTTCCTGAGAAAACCTCTGTAGTCAGTCCAGGGATTGGTTTCTCAAGCTCTGAACGATTGCATGCTCACAGACAAAAACTGGTCCCGGGGCCAAGTGTGCTCGGAAACGGTTCCTGGACCCCGGTGAGAAAACGCCCAGAAGTGACTCAGATTAATCACAGTCACTCAAGGATAACTTATGTTCTACAGAGCGCCACAAGAGATCTTTCCTCCCAGTGGCCATAAAACTCTTCTCTGTAATGTGTACACTATGAAGAGAGTCACTGTCAGTAACAATAATACAATATTATTATGCAACTGCACAATTTGAGCAAAATCTACCAATGCTCTTGGGCCATACCACTTCCACATGTAATTTTCTGATTTACCCATATACTGTAATTTGTGCAATGTCTTTTCCTTTTTCCCTCACATGTGCAATTTCTGTATATTGAATTATGTTTATGGGCGGCACGGTGGTGTAGTGGTTAGCACTGTCGCCTTGCACCGCCAGGGTCCGGGTTCGATCCCCGGCCAGGTTCGTTTCCCGTCTCTGTGTGCATGGAGTTTGCATGTTCTCCCCGTGCTTGGTGGGTTTCCTCCGGGTACTCCGGTTTCCTCCCACAGTCCAAAGACATGTAGGTTAGGCTAATTGCCTGTAGTGTGTGAATGAGTGAGTGTATGTGTGTGTGTGTCTGTGCCCTGCGATGGATTGCCACCCTGTCCAGCGTGTACCCTGCCATGTGCCCGAAGTCTCCTGGGATAGGCTCCAGGCCCCCCGTGACCCTGAATACAGGATTAAGCGGTATAGATGGTGAGTGAGTGAGTGAGAGTGAATTATGTTTGGTGTGCAACTAGGGATTTACTGTTTTGCTGATTTTTTTTTCTTTGATTATCTTGAATCTCGAATGATGTGAAGAAAAATGAAGAATAAGCTGGACTGGACCATTGTATTAAAAAAGCCGAATCTATTCCAACACCCCAAAGTAGTCTGGCCTCCTTATTAAGGATATACAATTTGCTAGAGCAGTGTGTAGAGCAATGTGTGTTAAGAGAGCATAACACTAATCTTAGGTATTAGGGCAAAGAGAAAAGTACCCCATCAGTAGACATTCCTGATAATATGACAGACATACACAATGGTTCATGCTCGATATGCCACACCATGACCTTGAGCTGGGTAGCAATTCCCCTTATAATGTCACAGTGGCAGAAGCAAAGGCAGACAACACATCTTCTATCGTACCAGTAACCGCCATGGCCGTCGTGCTCATATCACCTTAGTACAAACAAACAGGGAAGCTAAACTCACCCATCCCTGGGTATAATTATACTGAGAATCTATGTTTTGAAATCCCGGGGAGCTGTTGCACTCCACTGCCTGTTAAGAAATATGAAGCCAATTCCACATTTGCAGGAAGGGGGACATTTGCGCAGTACAAAATCAAAAGGGAAACGGGGAACATTGACTTAGGATGGCCTGAGTGCACCACTTATGTACACATCACCAATCATAATACAGAAGGTGGATCTCCTAGGTGTAGTATAAATGGTAACGTACTTCCCAAATGATGACGGAGATTGTCCTTTCACAGAGCCATTTTCTACAAACATGGTTATGTGGGAGTGTGGGTCAACGGCATATGCGACCGGACAGCAAGCTGTATGTACTGTAGCTACCAGTGTCTCAGTAAACAAGGAGGATCCATGGAGGTCACGGATGCCAGGGGGTAGAAGGTAAACAGATGTACCTGTTAAGTTTCAAAGTTATACCCCACCAGACCAGTGGACTAGCGCAGGAGCAAATATAGACTGGTCACCTTTTCTTGGTGGAGGAACACCAGGAACCCTGAACAATGAAATGAAACTGGACTGAAAAATGACCCTGTAAGCACGTTGCAATTATTAAATGACAATGAAACTGGGAAAGAGGATTGTGTCGGGTGGTAAACACCTCCTGTTGTCTTTACATACCTGGTAATGAGAATAATATCAGAACATTAGTGGCTTGAAGATGGCGTTACATACACCTTCACTAGCAGATTCAATTCAATTCAATTCAATTTTATTTGTATAGCGATTTTAACCATTTTCATTGTTGCAAAGCAGCTGTACACAATCAAAAGAATTATTTAAATTTGTATGAAATGTGAGTGTGTATGAATCAAAATGGTCAGACAGTCCCTGATGAGTGAGCCGAGGGCGACGGCGGCAAGGAAAAACTCCCTGAGATGACGATAGGAAGAAACCATGAAAGGAACCGGACTCAACAAGGAACCCATCCTCATCTGGGTGCAACAGAAAGCAGGAATTGATCTGCAGTCATACTGTGTGTTGGGTGACCGGCAGTTCAATATAACAGTTGATGTTAATTGATGTTAATATGGAGTCCAGGTAGTTATTGGAGGCTCAGGTAGACTTGTAGGAAATTCTGGTGCTGAACTATCGAGCGACTGCAGCCAAGTCAAGTCCTGAGAGAAACAACTGGCCAGATGCCAGAACCGTCTTCATGGTCGAGTGAAACCTTCCCCAGACACCGGACGCATCCCAAAGAGACACACGTGGGCATCCATATGACGAGGCGTCCAACCAGAAGCAGGGCACCAGGACGAGTCAGACAGATCCAGGCAGAGGGCAGAGGAGGTCTGGATCAATGGCAGCTCAGGAACAACATGTGTAGTTTGACAGAGAGAGGAAAAGAGAGAGAGAGGGAGAGCAGAAGAGGAGCGATAACAGTTAGGTCTGGTCACAGCCACATAATGAATAAGATGAATGTATATTAGTGCAGAGTGCAAGCAGGGACTCCGGCAGGACTAACTATAACAGCATAACTAAAAGGGAGATCAGAAGGAAACACAAACATGAGGGGGAACTGAGATGTAAAGCAACCAATCACCTCACCGTCAACAAACCTGAGTGAACAATGAGAGTGGGGAGGACAGCATCTAAACATACCAGTTCACCAGATACTCTACGTCCATGAGTCCCCCAGATCTGCTCCTGTACCTAAGGCTAATCTATTTACAAACTTGCTGCGCTAAATAAATAAGTTTTTAGCCTAGACTTAAACACTGAGACTGTGTCTGAGTCCCGAACATTAATAGGAAGACTATTCCATAACTTTGGGGCTTTTTAAGAAAAAGCTCCGCCCCCTGGTGTAGTTTTAATAATACGTGGTACTGACAGGCCGCCTGCATCCTTTGATGGAAGTAGGCGCGGCGGATCGTAAGACACTAACAGTTCACTCAAATACAGTGGCACGAGACCATTTAGTGCTTTAAATGTCAGAAGTAGTATCTTAAAGTGGATGTGAAATTTCACAGGGAGCCAATGCAGTGTAGATAAGATAGGGGTGATGTGCTCGTATCTTCTGGTTCTAGTGAGGACCCTCGCTGCTGCATTCTGGACCAACTGAAGCTTTTTTATACACCTAGTTGAACAAACAGACAGTAAGGCGTCACAATAGTCCAACCTAGAGGTGATAAAGGCATCAACTAGTTTTTCTGCATCATTTAGTGACCATATGTTTCTTATCTTGGCAATATTTCTGAGATGAAAGAAAATATTGAGTTTGAACTTCTGCTTCTAGCTGCTTGTGGTTCTATGACTAGAACTTCTGTCTTATCAGGATTAAGCAGAAGGAAGTTAGTTATAGTCCAGTCTCTTATATCCTTCACGCATCACGCAAATTTATTAAACTGTTTTTTTCTCATCAGGTTTTGATGTGACATATAACTGAGTGACAGATGGTTACTCACAGATGATTTTCTGATCTCTTGGTTGAAGGTTGGGGTTGTTGGGGTTATCTTATACCTGTATCTAGTGTTGAACACTGCGCTGATTATCAAATGCTTCAGCAGACCGACAACATAAAGCAAACCCAGAACACTAACTCGACAGAGATTAATGAACCCTATGGGGATAGCTGGGAGGACTCCTGACTGGCCTAAACCACCTAAGTGACTAAATCCTGACGTAGAGATGAAAGGTCCTGTTTAAAGGTTATGAAGCATGTAAATAGTTTGCATCTGTTGCAAAATTTTAAAGAAGGCTTTTGTGTTAGTTTTTGTAATCTCTCACGGCCGAAGGTAGAATAGAAACAAACCGATCGTAATCACCACCGAATGATAAGGTGAATCCAACTGTTCTGAGACAGATAGAGAAATCAGTCTCCTTGGATGCATGAACACGGAGATCATGTTAGCAGGGAAGTGTGTGTCTTTATTGCTTTTCAGGATGTCAACCACACATGCTAAACAGAATATACATATAAACAGCTATATATCTCTGTACAGAATAGTATACACAATGATAAGATAAATTATGAATGGTGCAAAGATGCAGAGTGGATAAAATCAGTGCAATATAGACCGAGAGTGTAAGCGCAGTAGTGTAGTGGTTAACATTCCATAATCAGGTGTTCAGTAAAGTAAAGTGTAATGCTGACTGGCAAACCTACGGATGAGGATAATCACACCACAGATTTCCGTTCAGGCATGTCCGGTCGGGAACTCTCACAATCGGTCGTTTGGCAACCAGAGGGAACGGGATACTTGTCACCTGGATCTCAACGCCTAATATCTATATATCAATATGGGCTATTAGGTAGCACCAGGTATAAGATGGAGTCACGCCAATAAAAGGGGCAAACGGATAACACTGTCTCCGTTGAGAAGGGGGAGTTTGGTGTTTGGTGTTTGACAAGGAATCTCTTTGCCATGGCATGCCTTTGTGTTTAAGTTTTGAGTTCATTGTTGTGTTTAATTAATAAACCCAGGTTACCGCAATAGGCTTGCCTGTAAATGGCCACTCCTGCACCTCACATTACACACACCTTCCCTGGGCCTCGGCATACACTTCCCAGGGTGCTAACATCACATGCCTCTCTCCACACCAAAACAGGAAAAGGTATTTTTCACTCTGTTTGTTTGGTCGCTGCGTCATCTATAGCACCTGCCTGATGGGAGAAGTGGGAATAGTCTATGACTGTAGTGGGAAGCATCTTTGATGGTGTCTCCCACCATTTGTGGTGTAAATGGTGGGAAGCTGCATGATTCTTTGTGCAGTTTTCAGCACCCTCTTTAAAGGCAGAGCGAATGCCAGACCACACAGAGATGCAGTTCTTGAGGATGATCTCACTAGTACAGTGGTAAAAGTTCTCCAGCATCCTGGAGAACAGGACAGTTCTCAGGAAATAGGAGTGCTGTTGTGAATTTTTAACCAGAAAAGAAGAGAGGAGTTTGCTGACCAGGTAAGGTACACAGAGATGTGAGCTCCAAGGTACTTATAACGGAGTACAGGCTCAACAACAGCATGGAATGTGAATGTGACTGCCAACTTATCTGAAATAAACAATGACCTTTTTCGTCTTCTTGGTTTTGAGTCCCAGATTATTGCCCTCACACCATGGTTCAGCTTCAAGACTAACTTGGAAGGGCCGACTCTACTGCAAGCTGAGCTAAAATTGATAAACAACATCCTGGGTAACATCGAAAATGGCATCTTCTAATGAACTTTTGGGGCAATAAGCAAATTAATATGGATCCAGAGTGAGTTGCAGACAAGTTGGGCAGCTTTATGATGGGTGAGGGCCAGAATTTTGCAGTGACAGGGGTGAGTGAAATGGGAGGAAAGTTACCGAGACCTGTTGGAACAGAATGCTTTGGCACTGGCACAATGGTAGCAGATTGCAGATAAAGCAGGTGCCTCACCCAAAGACAGGTTAAATACAGCCTAAAAAATGCTGGGTTAGAAACAACCTAAACTGGATTGTTTTTAACCCAGCTGCTGGATAAATATTGGACCAACTACCTGCTGGGTTAATTTAACACAGCAACATGGGTTATTTATTTAACCCAGCAAGATGGGTAAAATATTCAATGCTGGGTCATATTTAACTATAATGTTGAGTTAATTCTACCTCACAAATGGGTTATTATTATTTTTATGTTTTACATGTATATGGGTAAAACAGTTTAAACAGTTAAATTACTTTGATATACTGGTCTATTACAAAAAAACTCTAAGTTTTGCAAACTATACATATATGCAATAAACACCCAATTAATTGTAGAAATCATAGAAATTTTTTTATATTTATTTTTCAAAAGCACAAGATCAGATAATACAAAACAAGTTCAACAGCGACATCATTACGATACTATTACTCAGAAGCACTAATGCCTGAGAGCAGCGCTGGTCATCATCTCCCAACATCAGGATGTAGGTGTTCGGCCTCGACACTTCAGCCTGCTGGAGATATTCCACGGTGTCGGTTCCAACCTTAGAAAGAAAGAAATTAAAGAAAGTAAAAGTTTATGAAAAAATCCCGAGGGTTGGCTAGTATGTGTATTTGTAAGAAGATTAGTGTTTTGTAACACCTCAGCTTTTTATATGTGGTTGCTAACGCTAGCAACCTAGCTAAATGCTAGCGTCATGCTGGCACTGCAGTTAACAGTTTAGCTTTCGTTCATCACTTCACCTTCTTCATACACCCTGCAAGCATCTACAAAAAAAGCTAAAAAGCTCAGACATTTCTGCAGTTTCTTTCATACACAGGTGGGGTTCTTTGGTTTGGCTCGCTAGCAGCCATTGTCAGATAAACTAGCATGCGACAGCACAGACCAGGATGAGTCAGGAAAGTTTGAGTGTGTATACAGACCTTATATTGAATGTTTACATTTCCTTTTAAATGCGTGAGCAGGAAGACCAAAAAAAAAAAAAAAAGACACGAAGCCGACACAGCCACTGATTACACCGGTGAACTTCGGGGGAGGGGCGGTCTCGTCTGTGATGTTAGCTTTCACTAGACAAATCCAACTCCAACCCAGCAAGCTGGGTTAAACAAAAAGAACCAAATTCTCTGTAAATAACTCAGAAAAATGACCCAACAGAGGCAACCCAGCGTTTGGGTAGTAAAAACAACCCAGCATTTTTTAGTGTGTATGTGCATGAAGACCTCAGCCAGCTGCTGTGGTCAGCAATGGCCAGCGATTCCTTTCAGCCAGATGTTTTCTGTGCATTCAAGTTGCTCAGGGAGAGTAAGAATCACTGCTCACCTGGTAATAGCGCCACCTTGAGCACAGGTTTCCATTTCTTTTTTTTTTTTTCGAAACGAGCAAAAAAAGAGGTTGCACTTGTCTGAGGTTGCAGAGCTGATTAGAGGTGCCTTGCTGGGTGGTTTAAAGTCAGTGATATCTTGGTATAATGTAAATGAGAACAGGAAGTCGCGTGTTTAGTGGACATTCCACAGTGTTAAATATAGCTATAAAAAGACACCAAATGTAATCGTGGGCAAATTCCTGTGGTATGGAATTAAACACTTTGGGACACGCCGTTATCGGAAACTAATTTAGTGTGACATGGCAGTAGCAATTCTGCTTAATCACCTCATCCTGCTACTGATTATTTTTCTACTGAGTATTTCACTGAAATGTTCTTCATAATGAAACATACTGAACGACTGAACAGCAGCTTTTCCCCTCAGGTTATAAGGGCATTAAGCACACAACCTGACCATTAACTGCCAAATTTTAGCACACAGCTGGACAGACTTTAACACAGTGGCTTTATTACATTTCATTGCACATGTATCACAACATAATTCTGTATAATTTATATTTATATTATATTGTATAAAATTCTTCTCCTTTTTTTTTTTTAATCTTTTGAACCTCCCAGTATTTTGCAAGATGTGTGATGAACTCATCAGTCCATTAGGAGAATATGCTGTATCATACTGAGTGGAAACACACACACACAAAACAAAAACAAAAAAACACCGTTTTCAGTAACTACTGTTTCTCTGTTCCTATAAGTTATGTCGGTAATATGGCTCTTTCCAGTAAATTACAGCATGTCACATGCTTCACTTCAACTACTGGGAGGCTGTAAGGCCATGGGAAAACATATAAAAGAATTTCTGTACTGTACTATACTGTACAATGACTCGAAACATGAGAGTTCTCAAAATCAGGGTACCAATACAAGAAGGATTTAATGAATCTGAAAAAATCATATGGTGAAAATTTGAATTGTGAAATTATTCCGAGAGCCTGAAATATAAAGCAAGATGGAACCAGTACACACCACACAAGGCCGTGGGATATAAATTCTGCCTAAATCACCGTGGCGTTGTCTCTATAAAACGTATTCTTTTTTCCCACAGCATTTCTCCCACCAAACCTGAGGAAGCACCAGGATGCTTGTTTGTGAAAACCTATTTGATGTACACTGAGAACATTAATCTTTAAAAAAATTGAAATCAAAGTTTCAAATTACATGCTCGTTATTGGTGTTTCACTTGTTCATAAGTGAAATCTACGGTGGCCGAGAAGTGCAAAACAAGTTAACAAAATGAAAACAAAATAACAAATTCAAAAACAAAATAACAAAACCCAAAACTAATTTGTTATTTAGTTTTCGGTTTTGTTAATTTGGTTTGACCTCTCGGCCGTTCAGAAACGAACCGGAAAAGGTTGGTATAGTTTGCGAATTAAATTCTTACCGCTGATTGGACGAGACATCTGTCACTCAAGATATACAGGAAGTCCTGTAGCGGCGGTAGATTCGTGTGTGTATGAATGTGCAAACATGTCCTGTCCTTAATGTGGTTTCAAATATGCCGTTCTGCCAAATTTTTGCAGTTCTTGTGGAAAAAATCTTTTGCTTTTAAAAGAGACGCAGCAGTTCGCAAACTAATCTTTATACCGTGATGTCATCAGCATATCACTGCAAAAACATGGCATACGAATGTCCATCCTCAGAGTAACGTTGAATAAATTCCATTTCCTTGCTTTCTAATGAAAAATTTAATAATTTTCTTAGTTTTGCAGACCGAAAAAATGGTTTTAAAATGAGGCAGAACACACAAGAAACAAAGTTAGAGACACAATTTCCTACTTCCTGTTTATCTTGAGTGACAGGTGTCTCGTCCAATCAGCGGTAAGAATTTAATTCGCAAACTATACCTACCTTTTCCGGTTCGTATCTGACTGGCCGAGAAGTGCAATACAAATTAACAAAACCCAAAACAAAATAACAAATTCAAAACCAAATTAACAATTAGTTTCGGGTTTTGTTATTTTGTTTTGGGTTTTGTTCATTTGGTTTTGAATTTGTTATTTTGTCTTTGAATGTTAATTTTTTGTTTTCGGTTTTGTTAATTTGTTTTGCACTCCACGGCCACTGTAGAAATCACATGGTGAAAACGCCACACGTGAAATTATCCCGAGAGCGCGAGGAACATATGAAGCAAGATGAAAACAGTACACACAATACAAGGCCGTGGGAGTTGTCTCTATAAAACTCTATGGGGTCTGTGGGGTGTGACAACCTCTTCAATGTACGCTAAGATCGTTACTCTTAATAACAGACGCATCATTATTTAATGGGGAAAAAAAAAAACAATCTGAAACACTAATCCAAATCAAACTACTTAAAACCACAAAGAATGTTTCCTTCTATTTGAGTCCATCTGTTCTTCTAGTCATAATATAAAGCCTTCATTGTTCACGTCCTCCTAATCCTGACAATAAAAAATACCGGTTTCAGGTTCACGTGCAGCTCGAAGTAAGCTTTATAATCACACAGTACCTCTGGATGGCCTTTCTGTTTCATCATGTGCAGCACCTTGGTGTGATTATAGATTCCAGTCTTTTCACTCAAAGCTCCTGTAGATAATATTACTAAGGTAGCCTTCTTATATTTTACTTGGCTTAGAGTTTTGATTCGGGCAGAAAGTGGGGTTTTGTGTTAAGATATTTTGACGTTGTGTGTGTGTGTGTGTGTGTGTGTGTGTGTGTGTGCGCGCATGCATTTGTGTGTGGTCATTGTGTGATTTAAGAAGAATGTCCAAACATAGCTCTGTATTTTTTAAAAAGTTTTTAAAAAAAGCAGTTTTGGTTGTTGAAAACTGAGCTTTTGGAAAACTCTGGCCAAAGTGAAGATTTTCCAAAACTCCTTGTTCTGTGGTGTTGTTCTGTGGAAACGGAGATTCCGACATTACATTTTCATGTGGACAAAGATATTTTTAACACCTACTGTAGGTCATGTGGACTGACTACTAATGAAGAAGAAAACAAAGTCGAAAAATCTCAGTTTTTTTAAAATACCCAGCTAGGTGTTAAAATGAATTAAAAGAAGTAGAATTATTGCTTGTTGTGTCACCCGCACGACACACGTGTTGTGTCAGAAGATCTCTGTTTAATATCAGCAAAGAGATGCCCTGTGTCACATACACCCTGTACACTGTAAAAAAAAACGGTGCGTAAATTGGTAAATTTTACGGTAAAAAACTGGCAGCTGTGGTTACCAGAATTTTACCGTAAAAAATACGGTAGCACCGTTATTGCACTGTAAAAAAACAAAGCGTAAATTTTACGATAAAAAAACGACAGCTGTGGTTGCCAGAAGTTTACTGTAAAAAATACGGTATCAATGTTTTTGGTTCTACAGGATCACACTCATTATGCTGCATATTTTACAGATTTTAATTGTTCTTTTTTTCAAGCCTGACCGGGAATCAAACCCAGACCCTGGAGGTGCAAGGCGACAGTGCTAACCACTACACTACCATGCTTGTTAGGCAACTGTTGTTGTTGGACTTCCTCGGTTTCCCCACGTCCCCTCACACGACTTGCACTCCAACAACGGCAACACTTACGTAGCAAACATGGTAGTGTAGTGGTCAGCACTGTCACCTTGCACCTCCAGGGTCTGGGTTTGATTCCTGGCCAGGCTCGAAAAAAGAAAAATTTTATCGTAAAATTTACGCTTTGTTTTTTTACAGTGCAATAACGGTGCTACCGTATTTTTTACGGTAAAATTCTGGCAACCACAGCTGCCAGTTTTTTACCGTAAAATTTACCGTTTTTTTTTACAGTGTACATCAAAAGAACCAGTCATTAGCATGTAAGACAAATAGAGAAGCCGGGATATAGACAGATCCTAGTAAATACATTAAACAAAAGGGTTAGACAGGTTTTAGCATACGCAAGCTGTTTCAATGCAGATTGTCTCAGTGTATGTCTCAACGTGTGTTATAGGAATCAGGAAGTACAACAAGGGTGATGTTTTATGGAAGCATGGCGAACTTCACATTATATTATAAAAAATGTTTTAATATCTATTCTGGAATATTCACACGGGCTTATAAATACCTGATAGTTCTGATTACTGAGGATGTTTCACTAGACCTTGAGTTGGTCTAGCTCTTGGTGCTAAATGTAAATAAACTGTAATCTTAAGTTACACAAATTATTTTCTTCAAAATCTTAAAAGCAATTTAAAAAACGTTTTCTTCAAAAATTAACCCCACATCAAAGATAAATGTTGTTCTTCTTGATTATTTTCTCACATCCCCACTACAATATTTTTTTCACCTATGAAATTATATAAATAATTTTAAACCGTTTGAGAAACATAAGAACGTTTCTTAAAAATCTAACAATAGATCTGTGGTAAAAGTTGAAGTTCTTGTTATTAGATTAGACTTGTTTCCTCTGTCACTAAAGCTTCATGAATTAAGTTATTTTTAGAAGCTTCATTTAATTTTAAGTAATTAGTTGGTACTAATTTTTACTTTTTTTTGCACATAATTATTGTGTCTGCCAAAAATCCTGTTCCACTCTTCCTGAGTGAAAATACACGTTCCCCCAGCACTTGTATTGTTGTCAGCACAATGTTTTCTGATTAAATAGATCAACTTTCAGATCTTTCGGTTTTTATGTTGAAACTTGGGCATTTTGCATGCATAAAATTTTACCTTGCCTCCAAGCAAAATGCATTTTACAGGAACTCATAATTTTCATAGACATTTTGTGAAGTCATGCTCCATAATCATGTTTGAGACATTGCTGAGCCATTGTTTGTATTTTAGTCTCTCTCTCTGTTTTTTACCCAAACTTTAGCCTGTTTGTGCTGATATTTAGAAAATCTTAGGTTAAATTTTTTAGTTTTATCTACTAGTTTTGGGTGCTTGGGTGTCTTAAGTCATGACATTTTTAAAAAATATCATTTTATATCTAGTGTCTGGAATATGTAGTCATTATTATTATTATTATTATTATTATTATTATTATTATTATTATTATTATTATTATTGGCGCAAAGTTTTGTCAGAAAATTCAGATATTAAGAACATACTAACTCATCTTTATTTAACCTTCTGAGTGCTGTATAGACATTTGCCTTCACCATTCACCATCTCTTCATTATAAATAAAGAAGTTAATAAATAATCTCAAGAATATGAACGTTTTGTTTAAGCAGTAAGGTTTTTAACATGTGCAACAATACACATACTGTACAAAATTATTTTTTAGATGGATTTATAGACAATGTAGGTTTGAAAAAAAATTTCTGTCCTCAGAAGATATACAAGTCTAAAGAGGTTAAAAAAATATACAGCACTGTGCATATTTCCCCAAAGCCAGACTTTCTTGTATTTTTGGTGTAGTGTAGGGGAAGTTCTCCTCGCTTCCTGTAGACGTTTTCTGTCACTCATTTTTGTCTCTCATTTTCAGTGCAGTCCTTGTACCTGATCAGTTTCAAAGGATGTTTTTTTTTTTTTTTGGCACGCAGTGACCTATGAATCATTGTCACTTAAAAAACAATTTAAAAAACTGTCTAAACCATAAACAGTATCAACTTTCACCTCAGATATATTGTTAAATGTTTACACAGAAAAATTCTGTGTAACTAAAATTTCAGTTATAGTGTAATTACTTGAAGTTAAAACCTATTGTAATGGAAGACAAAACCATCAAGAAAAAAAAATCTTTTTACCTCAGATGTGTGAAGATTTCTAAAATGACATTATATCTAACATAGCATTAACAGCTAACAGTACTGAGGCTAAACCAAACCATTAAGAACATCAACATTCACCTTAGATGTGGTGGTTAGATTAAAGAGTTACAAACATTTAGAACCAACGCTAATATTTTGAAGAAATCTCTTTGAAGGAGATCTTTTGTGTAACTCATATTACGGGTTATTTACACTTAGCATTGAGAACCAAATTATACGTGAGGGTCTAGTGAAACATCCCCCCAAAAAACCTACAATTACAGTCTAACTACACTTAGCAATCGCAACTAAAAGAATGTTCATACACAATGAACAGAACTGTGACAGAAAAAACAAGACTAAACTATCAAGAACATCAATATTTACCATGAATCTGTTGTTAGTTTTTGAAGGAAAGTTTCTAAAATTTGAAAGAGAGCTAACACAGCTCTCATTCATCAGGAGCATCAATGTTTACCTCAGATGTGATGTTAGTTTTTAAAGAAAAGTTTCTAAAATTGTTTTTAAGATTAATGTTAAGATTTTGAAGAAAAAAAAATATATATTAAATAATACAAAATAAATAAGATTACAGGTTATTTACATTTAACTTTGAGCGCTAACCCAACTTTTATGAAACATCTAGTTTATAGAACACACCCTTACAAAAAATCTTTTTTATTCCTGGGACAAAAACTGCAGTTTTGTGAAGTACAATACAGTTGAAATGCAGTACAATGCAGTTGTATTGAAATATGATTCTGTAACTTGGAGTTATTGAACAGTTTATTACTGAAAAGTAATTAACTGTAGCAACTGCAGTTATCTTGCATTATTGTTCTGCAGTAGCTAGGTTATAATAATAATAATAATAATAATAATAATAATAATAATAATAATAATAATTATTATTATTATTATTCCAGACATTAAAAATAATCATTGCACAAATTGCACTGATAGTTTAAGGGTCAACATTAGTTTCTTCCACTAATATTAATCAATCTACACTGCGCCTCTATCGGCTGACAGCTCAGTTCTAGCATTAGAGACCTTATTTTATCAAAATACGCACATCCCTACAATCAGATTTAGATGACCAGTCAAAAAAGGTGGTGCATGATCTGTCTTATCTAACACACATCCACCAATAAACACTTGTAACAGATCTCTACGGGATAAAAAGGTCATAAAGGGACATTTAAGTAATAAAAGTAATAACATTGTCAAATTTGATGAGAAGTTACTAGGTTTCTCACATCACCCCTACTGTATATTATCCACACTACATTGACACCCAGTGAAATTTTGCAATGCTACTATTGACATATGAAGCACTGAATTATCTCGTGCCATGGTATTTGAGCAAACTGCCATCATATTTGGCAAATTTAAGACCCCCCCAAAATCTGGGGGTCATCCCATAGAAATTAGATCTTCAAAGACAGTGTTTCCTTTCTGGTGATGTTAAAAGAATGAAAACAACAAATTTTTAAAAGTTTAAAAACTTTTATTTCTCTTTTAATACAAAGACCGCAAAATAATTTGCCTAATTTAAAAAAACTCTGACACATCACCGTGGATTCGGCAATTATTATTATTATTATTATTATTATTTATTTTGTGTGTGTGTGTGTGTGTGTGTGTGTGTGTGTGTGTGTGTGTGTGAGTGCATGCTCCATGGAGGTTGGATTTGCATGAGAAACCTTCTACAGGCAAGTGAGGCAATTCTTCTTATCTCACCTTACAAGTGTGTGAAAGATGTATATGTTGTGACAGGTCTGATAATTATGCTGCACCGCAGTGCATGTTGATGCACACACACACACACACACACACACACACACACACACACACACACACACACACACACACTCTCACATGCATGCATTCATGGTACTAGTAACAAGTTGTGATAATGAAAGAAGTAAAATGTTTGAGATTTTTTGATAAATCAGCAGAAATGCAGTGGAATTTTGAAATGAGAAGAGCGTGAGAACACGAGTGACCTGGGGAAATACTATTTGTTGTTACCTTGTATAATGAAAACAAGAGCAAGGGACAAAACAGTGTCTAAAGACATTGAAAAAGCTATTTACACACAAGTCTAAAGCAAACACAATTATTAATTTATTGTGTAAATTTAACTTCATTCAGCTGTTTAAGTTATCATTATTATTTTCTGCTCAAATTTAAAGATCCCTGCGCATGTGCAATAAGAGAAGTACAGTGGAACCTCGGATTGCGAGTAACGTGGTTTACGAATGTTCCACAAACCAAGCAAAGAGGTTAAATAAATTTTTAATTGGAAACCGAGCAAGTATTAGTTTACGAGTGCCGAGTATCATGTATCATGCATGCGACTCTTATTTTGACACCGAGCGGCAAGTGATCACAACTGAGCCAATGATTTTTCTCTCTCTTGCCCTGCGGAATTGTGGGTAATCGTCTCCCCTGCTCCTCTGGGTCTTAGTGCTCGTCCCTTACTGGTATAATCAACATCTCCCTCTCTGTTTCATCGTGTCTCATATGTGTGTGCGCACGTAATTTGACATGGACACACACACACATGGACACACACACACACACACACACACACACACACACACACACACACACACTCTCTCGCGTGTGCGTGCACGTAATTTGACACCGACACACACACGGACACACACCCTCTCTCGGCTTCACACATGCACACGCAGACACACTTTCTTCACACAGAAAACTCAGTTTAATTTGTTGTATTTTTACTTTATATATTGTATCAATTATTTTTATGTATTTATTTTATTGGGCTGTGAAATGAATAATTTGAGTTTTCATTATTTCTTATGGGAAAATTAGATTTGGTTTACGAGTGTTTTGGAATACTTCTGGAACGAATTATGCTCATAATCCAAGGTTCCACTGTACAACAAAGAATACAAATGTGTATAATAATTTAGCCTAAAACAATATTGTTTCCAATGCTGAAGCAAACATGAATTTTATTTTGTTTTACAATAGATCTTTCATGATGAATGTGTGTGCATGCACTTTAAATATACACTAAACAATAAACACTGCCTCTTGCAAAGTGAAAGTGAGTGCCGTTGATCAAAAGGCTGATAAATGCTGATATGTCAGCAGATTTATCGATAAAACTGCTGACATACTCACCCCGAAATGCAACAAACAAATAAATAGTCTACTCGCTGAATACAACACGACAGCGCGCGCCGAGACCTCAGCTACTGTACAGAAATAACACGTTTAATGGTACCAAGTAAATCAGACTTCATAGATGGATGTAATACTTTGAGTGTATTTCATAAATTTAATGATTATATTCAGATTTTGTAAAATAATGAAAAGTGGTTTCTCTGTTTCCTCCCTTGACCTTTTGTCTGTATCACAATGAGCTCAGAACGTCTTCTTTCCTAGTTTTAATCTGTAATATTTAAGTGAAATATATTTCGCGTAAAGGTCTAAATATAGCTTTTTATTTATGGACAGGTGTATTATATTTGATCTGCATTATTGCAAAATGTTTCAAGACATCCTTAATTTACCTACAGTTAATTTACAGTACACATACTACAAATATCAGGACAATGAGGTCTGCTGGAAGTTCCACTTTGTTGACCTAAATCTTTCATGTGAATGGAGGGGGGGGGGGGGGGGGGTGACTCCAACGCGTGTGGAAAAAGAATCTCTTAAGTACATATTTTTTTCTGGGTTGTAGTATGGCATTATATTCCCGCCACATTGCTGAGCGGACAGTTTTGACATTTTGAGGGCAGACAAATCACTCTGCATGTGCCGTATCTCCCCTGTGAGCTCAACGTGTTTTCCGCGCGCTCACCTTTGTCCAGTGTTACAAAACTGCCACTAAACTAGCCAACTTCCACCCACTACTTCTGATTGGCTGTTTCTTCTCTAATCAGCTGGCACTATCGACCATATAACAGAATTCAATTCAATTTTATTTGCATAGTGCTTTTAAAATGGCCATTGTTCCAAAGCAGCTTTACACATTCAAAAGAAAGTTATAGGAAGTTTATATATAATTATATAATATAAAAAATATATATAAATTAAAGGAAGTTACGAGACGAGGAGACGAGAGTCTGACATACGTCTGTTTGCAATCTTTAGCATTTTTACAATGTTTCGCTTGAATTTATATGCTACAGTATCATGTGCAGCTGCAGCTCATTCATGCTTGACAGAATTAACTAAGACCTCAGTCTATGGTTATAGCGGCACTTAGCGACGTAAAGCTGACAAACGCAAAAACCCTAATGTCGCCACTAGGTGCTGCAACAGTGGCAGTGCAATTCTGTTTGAGCAACATCTGTACATGGGCAATTAGGAAATTTCAGTCATCATACACTACATGCCTTTGGAGTACATGCCAGAGGAATCCCATCGATTGTCTAGAGCTCTTAAATGTGTTTAAAACGCATGTTTGTCTTCAAAAAAAGAGCAGCATTTTCTAATCACAAACGCCAATTCCTGGTTACTGGGAATTTTAATTGGCAACACAAGAAATAAAGTTGGAAGTCAAACTAGATTGGGACTGCCAATGTTAATATTGACTAATTAACTGCCACTTGATGGTCTCCTTTCTTGGCCTCAATAATCTGTTGAGTTACTTGTACTTTAAATTTCTAAAAATTACTAAAAAGTACAAAAAATCATCTACACTGCTTTATCCTGTATCCAGGGTCGTGGGGACCTGAAGCCTATCCCAGGAGACATACATACACTCACACATTCATTCACACACTACGGGCAATTTGGGAACGCCAATGAACCGAACCTACATGTCTTTGGACTGTGGGAGGAAACCGGTGTACCTGGAGGAAACCCACCAAGCACGGGGAGAACATGCAAACTCCATGCACACAGAGATGGGAATCGAACCTGGCCAGGAATCGAACCCAAACCCTGGAGGTGCAAGGCGACAGTGTTAACCACTACACCACCGTGCCACCTCCAGGTAATTATTCTGCACTTACAAAAGCGAGCAGTTGGAATTTTGATTATGAATTTTATCGTGGCTTCCTTATAGTAAAGCATAACTCACAATTCACACTCCTGCTTAAACATTAAAATGTTTACGTTCCAGAGAAGAAAAATCAGTGGCTAATAGACGCATGTTACTGTAGCTGGCCATCACATTAGCCAGATATCTGGACGGGCTTATGATAACAGCAAATTACTGTAAGTATCGTTAAATAACATTGACATTGTGGCTGCACTAAATCACATTAACTTAATCAATAAATCAATGAATAGAAATAAATAAAAAACGCATAGTTTGAGGGCGGCATGGTGACATAGAGCTTAACATTGTTACCTTGCACCTTCAGGGTCCGGGTTCGATGAACACCTCCGGTTCTTTCTGCACGTTCTCCCTGTGATGGGAGTTTCCTCGGAGTATTCCGGTTTCCTCCTAAAGTCCGAAGCCTTGCAGATTAGGCTGATTGGTGTTCCCAGATTGCCCATATTGTGTGAGTGTGTGTATATGTGTGTGGTGTGTGTGCCCTGCGATGGTTAGGCTCCAGGTCCCTGCGACCATGTGTACAGGATAAAGTGGGATAGACGATGAGTGAGAGCATCATTTTAGACCAAACTTTAAAATCCACACTGCCTACAGACGGAAAATGAAAAGAGCACAGATTTCACAATCAATCCGAAACATGGCTTATTGCTTTTCCATGGTGGGTGGTACACGTGTTGTGCTGCTGTTTTTGATTAAAGGACACGATTCCTGTCATTTATGTTACACTGAATTTCCATCAGACAGACCATTTCCTTTTCTCCATAATGCCTGTGTCTGCACATTGTAGCCGGCAAATGCATGAAAATTCAATTAACGCTGTTACATTCTCAGACAGGATGTACTGGATTTTAGGAATCGAACTCCTCTGAGTCATGTAGGGTTAAGGTCACATTTCAATCGAAATCAGACTGTCCATTTAAAAGTTGCCACTAGCATACTCAGCTTTTAAGAACAAGACAAACAGCCAATGAATAGTCAGGGTCCATCAGACAACCTTGTAGCATGGACAGTCTATTTGTGATGGCTTTCTAAACAAAAAACAAACAAACAAAAAACAAACAAACAAAAATATATATATATATATATTACAGGTAATTATCTAGATGATAATTATAGATGATCCTAAGCTGTTCACTGCCAAGCTGAGGAGAACGTTTGCAAGAGTAACTACCTTCTAATAATGCCTGTGCAATATACAGTATCTGTAAATTCCACTTCAAACATGGTGTATTACAATATCTTCTGATACTTTTTCTTGACAAGTTTGAACAAGCAGAACCATCGTCACTTGGAAAGTATATTTCTCATGAAGATGGAACAGAAGAAATCAGCCTATGGGGGACCTAAAAAGCTGAAAGTGTTTTATATATATATATATATATATATACACAGTAGAGACCAAAAGTTTGGACACCTTCTCATTCAAAGAGGTTGTATTTGTATTATGGCAAGAAAAAAGCAGCTAAGTAAAGAAAAACGAGTGGCATCATTACTTTAAGAAATGAAGGTCAGTCGGTCCGAAAAATTTGGGAAAACTTACTTTGAAAGTGTCCCCAAGTGCAGCCACAAAAAGCATCAAGCGCTACAAAGAAACCGGCTGACATGCGGACCGGCCCAGGAAAGGAAGACCGAGAGTCGCCTCTGCTGCGGAGGATAAGTTCATCCGAGTCACCAGCCTCAGAAATCGCAGGTTAACAGCAGCTCAGATCAGAGAGCAGGTCAATGCCACACAGAGTTCTAGCAGCAGACACGTCTCTAGAACAACTGTTAAGAGGAGACTGTGTGAATCAGGCCTTCATGGTAGAAGATCTGCTAGGAAACCACTGCTAAGGACAGGCAACAAGCAGAAGAGACGCGTTTGGGCTAAAGAACACAAGAAAGAACACAAGAAAGAAAACTCGCTGAATGAGAAGGGGTGTCCAAACTTTTGCTCTGTACTGTATATATATGTAAGTAAATTACAACCAGCTAATCATTTAGGCATTGCTAGAATAATGCAGTGTGTATGAGTTGGCTGCCAGTCAGAACAGATCCAGGGTATACTGTATATCACACACACACCCAAACCTGCTAGGCAAAGCTTAATCTGCAAAGGTGTTCCAGGAGGCGAATAAAAAAGTGAGCATGAACTTTATTGTGGCTTTCTTATAATAAAGCATAACATATTAATATTAAAGCGTACACGCCTTCTCAAACATTACATTTCTAATTAATCCCAGAGGAGAAAAATCTGTATCTAAGCTTCTAGGGGACATTAGCTAACCCATGTTAGCTGGCCATGACGTTATCCAGATATCTGAACAGGCGTATGATAATAACTAACTAGTTATGGTGAAATAACATTGACCTTGTGGCTCCACTAAATCACATCAGCTTACACTGTGCTTGTTCAGTCTGATATCAAGTTTTTTCAATGCCGATATTTCACTGAGTTTCAGTAAGCATAGAAAGCACCTAGAAAGAACCTTTCAAACCAACGCATGAAATCATTTCTTGAAATAAGGCCAAAGGTGTAAACCGTTTTCATCGCTGCCATAATTCTGAGTTCATGATGTCAAACCAGTAGCAGGTTTGGTCTTCGCTTTGCGGTTGGCAAAAGAAAAGTATTAGACCGCCAACTCGATCTGGTGCATTAACGTTCGGTCAAGAAGAACTGATTTACAAACCCTTGGCAGACCTTCTCGCAGTCAAAAATATTTCTTCTGGTTTTATTTTGACATAATGAGTAAAAAAAGATGCTTACGGGAAATGTATTGGAGTAAAAGGACACGCGTTACCATAAACAGTTTAAAACAAGCTTATTAACATTGCTTGGGGAAAACAGAAGTCCTGCCATTGCGTGTAGTGTGTATAAAGCCATATCTTAAAATATTATTATTATTATTATTATTATTATTATTATTATTATGTCACAGAAACACCCAAAAACATCCATAAAAACTCGTGTGCTATGGGAGCCATTTTGTTCATTTTTGCCTGTCCAATATATCTGTAGATTCCACTGCCAGCATGGTGTATTGTGTGGTGTATCTGATGCTATGAATGCTTTAGGCGGTGTTTAACAATACTAATCTTCTTGACAAGATTCAACAAGCAGAGCCGTCGTCACCTGGAACGTACAGTGTAGTTCTCATGAAGATGGAACAGAGGAAATCAGCCAATAGGAGGAGCTGAAATATTCTATATATTATCTATAAGCGAATCATTTAAAACCAGCTAATCATTTAGGTATTGCTGGACTTCTGCTCAGTCTTTGCACGGTGTATGGGTTGGCTGTCAGTCAGTTGATCTGCAAAGGTGTACGAGGAGGCGTCCTAACACTAGGTGAGATCGCATGAGCATTATAAAGATTACGGTGATTGAACGACCCAACGCCTGACCTCATCCATGCTCCATAACGTTTCTAAACGGGTTTAGTATTCCAATCTTTAGGAAAGGCGCAACAGCTTCCCGCCCACAGTACATGTACATGTATCTCATGTCGTGCATCTCTTCGTGATAAATGTCTTTTCTTTTAGTAGTATTACTGTGAGGTGCGTCTTAGCTCCCGAATGACCTCTAGTTGAATACAAACTACGTCATGTCTACTTTCACAAAACAGATCTCCGACGCTAAGCAGGGCTTTTTCTTTTTTTGGTTACAGTGGTTCCAATTAATCGATATTTTGATAAATTGCTGTTTTCCAGCATCTTCCTGAGTATTTCTTGAGTCGCCCATCGTGATGTTTGCACATTTAATAAATTCCAAGCCATGTTCCCTAGTGATCCAGCGGTAAACATAAACAGAGACCAAGTCCTGTTTAGACCATCAATTTGCTACTAATATTGTTTTGAAGTTTTGGCAACATTGTATCAGGGGCATTCTTTCAACATTACACCATCATCGTGTAGTCAATGTTGTTCTAACTTTCAAAAACAGCCTAAGACTAAGATTGTCCCGACGTCTGCAACGTTGCCAAATTAATATCACAACAACATTTTGACAAGCATAAATTTCATCTCCGTGAACACTTGAGCACCGTTGAGCTGTAGATCATTGAGTACTTAAGACAATAACTTGGCTGCACACGATCTTACAAGCTTTGTACAGTCTTACAGAGGAGACTAGGAATACATTCACATTACATGCCACATTGCTCAATTCCAATTGTTTTCGGCCAGAACCACGTCATGATGGTTCACATGGACATTTTGTGGACACAGTTTATGAAAACTCATTAATTTCAAACATTGCATGCGATTTCAGCAAAAACATGCTGTGGAAGCATTTTGCTCTGGAAGATGGCGAGCAGATGGTTAGCAGTCAAGAAGAAGGAAAAAAGAAATCATTACGAAATACCTGCGCATGCACGGAGACAAAAACAGCCACATGAATTGCAATCTGGCCGTCCTCACTCAAGTCGCCGGACCACATCGTGGATAAGTACAGTGCTTTGAAAAGTATTTGCCACCCTTGTCCATCCTTTTTCCCCCTAATAAATGGTTTTATTGCATTTACTTGGTGAACATTGTGTAATATTAATATTTGTTTGATGATCGGAAACATTTAGTTGACATCATAATATTTCCTTTGAAAAAGAATCAGGAAGGGAGCAAATACTTTTTCACTTGGAATTGAGTCAACTGATTAATAGCCATCTGATCTTCACACCAAAATGGTTTATTTTCATCAGAGACTTTTACAGACGTATTTTCCCGTAAAGTTCAAACAATAAAATACAAACTGCTACATATGCGACCAGGACAAGCCTATAAAAAGTAACTTCACTGTATAGATAAAAAAAAATCAAACTTTGAACATTCGCTCCTTTGTTTTCTAATAACAGGAAATAGCAGCTCAGAGCTTCCTAGTCCATGTTTTTACCGTCAGGCACTTTGTCCAGAAGAAGACTTAATGCTCACAGCCAGAATCAAGTGACGAGTTGAGAGCGAAGAATAAAGTGACTTTGGCTTTAATTTATCATACCAATTTTGTAGCCTTTGAAGTCTTTCACTTTGAAGTCATCGTTGCCTTGAAGACATGGAACAGAATACCTTCTCTTGTACTTTGAGGTAAATGCTAATGTAAATGCTTTGAGGAGCTTTTGCATTATCTAAGGAACAAAAGCATGACATCAACCAACCCACTGTTCCAGTGGTGGCGGCGCACTTGTTGCAGTTGGCAGAATGTCAGACAGGATGATTTCTTTAAAGAAAAAAAAAAATCACAGTTTAGAATTTTAGAGGCTAATCTGCTACAGGGAATTAAGGATAAATGGAAAAAGGGTAATTAATAATCCAGCCATTTGTGAGATCCTGGGACATGGGCTACCCTGAAAAAAAAAAGTCCCAAGTGGAATAAGTTTTCTTTTGTGTGAATATGTGTGAATTTTATAGTTACCACAATGTGGGGATGATGTTGCAAAAAATATAAACCTCTTAAAATGGTATATATTGCATAGATTATTATTATTATTATTATTATTATTATTATTATTATTATTATTATTATTATTATAACACAAAAACAACCATAAAAATTGGTGATAATGTGTATCTTTGCCTATGTGACCCATTTTGCTTTTTTCTTCTCCAGTTATGTTTAAATGAAATGAAATAAAATGCAGTTAATCATATTGCTTAGATGGTGCTGAAAAATAATACAAAAATTGCTAAATCTTTTGTGTTCAAAGTTGAATCCTTTCGCAACAGTCAGTGATTATTTGAAAACTGTTACTTAAATTTAGTGCCATGAGATTTAACGTCCTGTATTTTCCCCAAACGATTAAAGTAGTCAACTTGTGCCTGTCCGGATATGTTCCAGTACTTCAGCTTGTTCAGGAAGTTCTCAGGCAGCTCTTCAGGATTTATGACCTGCAGGTCTACTTCTTGATACTACAGTATAGTGTGGGTGAAAAGAAACTAGAAAATAATAAAGTAATAAAGTCCATATTTGTAATATTTTATTTTATTTGCAAATCTTTACATTTTTTTTTTTGTGGCATCAATCAGTTTCCTCAAACTGCCAGAGATGGAAGGCGTCATCCAGCATTTTCCAGGACGTTGGCTGGGACGACACGGATCTCCGGAATGGCCTCTTAGAAGTCCAGATCTCACTCCGTGTGATTTTTTTTTTTCAGGGGCTACACAAAGGAGACGTGTACAGGACAAAGACTCGCTCACTGGAGGACTTTGAAGCAGCACATGTATAATTTGTTTCAATAAATTTGAATTAGAAATATGGACTTTATTACTTTATTATTATTAAAGAACAGGAAAACTATTCCTAAGTACAGCCTTAAACATGCAAGAAAATCTGGCTCTTTTGAAAGAATATAAAGTATTAAATAAGAACGAAATAAAATAATACTTTGAAATGAAACGTTTTGCTGTAAAAGTTACAATATGTACAAATATTTCTTTCCTGCAGGAAGAAGCTCCTCCTCAGTGTCTTTGTGTTGGTCTTCTGGGTGTCTGAGGTCCTTCATGATCTTCCCGGCCTTGGTCCAGCCCTGTAGAGCTCGTCTGTCCTGCATGGTGCTGTTCCTGAACCAGGTTTGATGTCTCATGTCAGGATGCTCGCAATGATGCAGGAGTAAAAGTTCCAAAGCACCTCGGAGGGCCATCTGAAGTCTCTCAAGCGTCTGAGGTGGTGGAGGTGCCGCCTGTCATTTTCGGTACTTCTTTATGTCTATCCATGTCCAATCAGGTTTTTAATTGAAGTACGCTGTCTAACTGAAAAATATCTGGAAAGAGGCCTCAGATTTTCAGAGAGAAATACACTATAGCATGTACATGGACACGCCCCTTTTATTTAATGATTTAATCACGCTTAACATCAGAAACATGCATGTCATGACTGTAGGCTCTGCTGGTTTTCTATTACTCTACCTCACCTAATAGTAAATTATTTTGCGATGTAGAAATATAAGTTCTACCAAAAACTGTGAGTGACCTGGTTAGTGATGTTGGACTGCTATTATTTTAAACACAACCTGTGTAAACCGCTCAAATCTTTGGGATGGCGCAAAGAGGAGGAAGACTCCATCATGCCAATCCATCTTGTTGGAGATGCTGCAGGAGGTGTGGGGTGAAATCTCATCAGACTATCCTGAATGCCTTTGGTCTGCCATTAGTAATTGCTGCAAAATGCTTTGTGTATTTATTTATATTTTTTTAAATAAAGGCAAAGTTTAAATAACGCATTTATCATTTCCATCAACATCATTATTTCTTACTCCGACAATGGCTTCCTTTGTAATTTTCTGGGAAAGTCATCAGTGTGCTGTTGGAGGAATGCTGGTAGGCGGCATCTCCTGAGAACGTTTGTAATTCTTTACAGATACTGTCTCTGATTGAGGCTCCCTGGTGGCCTGGAGGATTCTAAGTAATTTGTTAACATACTGTAGACTGCCTCACCAAAAAAGTCTAAGTTTGGTCAAGTGACTGGCACGCATCAAGCAAAAAATATTTAAATGATGCAACTGGGGTAAAAACTGTCCAGCACATCATAAATAATTGGAAGGATGGTGCTGAATCACCAACTTGGTGAAAAAAAATGTGTGAAAAGAAATTAGATGATTTAAACATTTGGTGAATTTGTGGGATATAAGAAAAAAAAATCAATAGGGTAAAATGTGTAAGATTAGAGAACTTTCAAAAAGTGCTTTTTTTTTTCATCTCTTTTGAGAAATTCTTACATTTTTGGCATTTAGAGCTGCTTTCCGAAATCTTCCAGCAGACTTCACATTGTTAGAACGGTTTCGGTTCAAGAGGTTATAGTAATCAAGCCTGGATCTACTAAGTCTAAATGAACCCAAATTATCACATGAATTGAATCCCTTATTTGACTTGACAACTAAAAATGTATATATATTGTTGTTCAATTTACATTAATTCAACTTTACTGTCATTGTTATAAATAACAGGGTATAAATAACAACGAGACATCATTAGAGTATCAACTTACCGGCATTTAATGTAATAAAGTGTGACCATAGTGCAGGAGTGCAGTAACCATTAAGAAAGAAATGAAGCTACAAAAAAATCATGTTGAAGAGTTGAATAACTCG
>JAAGKR010007008.1:0-37304 GCA_011419295.1 Clarias macrocephalus | reverse complement strand
TGTGTGTGAGGGAGGGAGAGAGAGAGAGAGAGAGAGAGCCTGTGTGTATGTGTGTGTGTGTGTGTGTGTGTGTGTGTGTGTGAGGGAGAGAGAGAGAGAGAGAGAGAGAGCCTGTGTGTGTGTGCGCGTATGTGGTGTGTTAGCGCTGCTGTACAGATCCAGCCCAGAAATGTTATTTGAGTCTTTCCTAATTCAGACGGAGGCAGTGAGGGCGTCATTAAGCAGAATATTCGGAACTGTTTCTACACCAGCAGGTTATTGAGCCTAACTGTGACTAATCACCGATAACCTGAAGTGACCTGGACATCCGGACAAGTTAATGGACGAAGTGCGAGAAAAGACGAGAGTGATGGTTTGGGAATTTGTTCAGAATAATGAAAGATGAATTATCTTCTGCATCAAAGGTAAAATAAATTCATTCAGATTTATTTTTAAAGAGCAGATCAAAGTTGAGTTCGTGTACCGTTTTAAATGTATTTATTGAATAAATTACTAATAATAATTACTTTTGGGAAAGGTTCGTTTTGTTCACCACTATACAAGAACAGGAATTGATGTAAAACGCATAAATAAAATCCTCCTATTAGAGGAAACAACGTCAGTGAGATCATAATCAGTCATGATGATAACAGTAAAAAGACTACAGAAGATGATCTGTCTATGTTAGTCATTTTCATGAAACGGTTATTTATTCCTCATTAACTGTACACATGAGGGGTAGTCTTACTCAGCTGTGTGTCAGTCTGAGCACTGCTATTTTACAGTGTGATTATATCCAGTAGTTTCTCACTTTAATCATGTCCTGTCATGGTTTTGTGATTAAACATTTAAAATGTAACATAAAAGTGCTGTTATATTACTAAACACAAAATGTGTCAATTTTCGCAAGGTGGTTACAAACCTTTATTCTGCTTCAGTATTTTTTACAACACTTCACATAAAAGCACATCCCACTGTTACTGGTTCATCCACTGCAGATCAATTAAACCAACATTTGACACAGCACTAAAGGCAAGCTGCCACACCATTGAAGGGATCAGACACTCTGGGTAAAGTCCTGTATGTCCAAAGTATCAAGTTACCCTTGAAGAAATACATTCCAAATGTAACCGTATCTATGAATTTATAGAACATTTCTCTTCTTATTTAGGCCCTAACAACAAAACTAAGAATGACCTCCCCCCCTCCTACACACACACACACACATACACACACACACACACACCAGGATTAAGCATATTTTTTCAGTTTTTTTCTATAATAGTAATCACTGTAAGCTAGATGTTATTGTAAGATTTTCTTTTATTGTTATTCACTAATATTTTTTCTCTCTACACCTGCATACAGGTTTGACATGATGGTATGGACGTCTGTATCATAAAGGAAAAAAGCACTTCTGAACTGGCACATGGTAAAAATGGAGTCATGGACATTACTACCTGCTCCCCCCAACCTTTCCTTTCCTGATCCTTCTTTTTATGATGGCTTCTTCCAAGGAAATGAGTCTGACACTCACCCTGCCTTTGACCAGACAAACTCTGTGGTTATCGCATTTGTGTACTTTGTGGTCTGTGCTGTTGGACTTTGTGGCAATGCACTGGTCATGTATGTGATACTACGATATGCTAAAATGAAGACTGTCACCAACATCTACATCCTTAACCTGGCTGTTGCAGATGTCCTGTGCATGCTTACCTTGCCTTTTATTGCAGTTCAGCTAGCATTACTTCATTGGCCTTTTGGTGCTGCTATTTGCCGTATTGTCCTAACCATTGACTCGTTGAACCAGTTCACCAGCATTTTTCTCCTGACTGTGATGAGCATTGACCGATATCTTGCAGTGGTACAGCCAATCAAGTCCACTAAATGGCGCAAACCACGAGTGGCCAAAACTATCAGTCTTGCCATGTGGGGGGTGTCATTGCTAGTTAATTTGCCCATTATGATCTTCAGTGGCCTAAACACTAATAAGAATGAAGCACAGACATGCACTATGCTGTGGCCAGAACCTCAAAATGCCTACTACACTGCCTTTATTGTCTATACCTTTTTTTTGGGATTCTTTCTGCCACTTATTGTTATTTGCCTGTGTTACCTGCTCATTGTGATCAAGGTGAAGTCCTCAAGTGTGAGGGTTTGCTCCAGCAAGCGAAAGCGTTCTGAGCGCAAAGTAACACGCATGGTATCCATTGTGGTGGTTGTGTTTGTGCTCTGCTGGCTACCATTCTACATGTTTAATGTGGCATCTGTGACTGGCACACTGACCGCTACTCCAGTGCTAAAGAGTACCTTTGATTTTGTAGTGGTATTGGGATACGCCAACAGCTGCGCCAACCCTTTTCTTTATGCATTTTTATCAGATAACTTCAAGAAGAGCTTCCAGAATGTTCTTTGCCTCAAGAGGGTGGGTGGTCTGGATGAAATTGAACGTAGTGACAGTCGGCAGGACAGGACACGGATGGTCAATGACATCATCACAGAGACTCAAAATGCTGCTCTGCTTAATGGTGATTTGCAGACAAGTATCTAGGAATGGCCAGGAGATCTATTACACCTAAACTTAAAAATGCACATCTTTTCAGTATCAGAGATGTCACTTTATCAGATTTAGACCCACGGCTGAGAGACCCAATAATGTGCACTGGAGTGGTTAATCTATAGGTAACATGTTTAAATCTGTTAATTAAATGCCAAATTCTGTTCATTATATTAACTACAGTGGAACCTTGAATTACAAGCATAATTCGTTACAGATGTATGCTTGTATATCAGAACACTTGTGTATTAAAGTGAATTCCTTCATAAGAAATAATAACTCAGATGATTTATTCCACAACCCAAAAATATTAATATAAAAATAATTAATACAAAATATAAAGTAAAAATAAAACAAATTAACCTGCACTTTACCAGAGAGAGGACAGGAGGAGGAAGGGTGGTCTACTGTGTAGGATGACTTTCACACACACACACACACACACACACACACACACACACACACACACACACACACACACCAGTTTACAGATGGAGACTCTCACTCATACAAGTGCACACACACACAGACACATGGACACATGTGCCAGAAAGAGGAGGAAGGGGGCTGCTGTGTAGGATGACTTTCACACACACATGCGCACACACTCCAGTTTACCGACACACTCTCACTCACCAAAGCATGCACACACACACACAGAGAAACACAAAATAATAAATGCTTTACGTGCCCACACGTGTTCACAGTGTAATAGTAAACAGTATATGCACGCCCAAATATTGACTATATGATTGACGCACACCCACTGAGACCGATCATGGAGACGATTACCCATAATACTGCTTGTATTTCAAGACCTCGCTCGTTTACTGAATTAATTTTTTTTCTAATTTTTGCAAATTGTGAAACACGACTTGCAAAACACTAGCAGACCAAGGTACTTGTTATCCAAGGCTCTACTGTATAAAGGAAGGTGATATTCCATTTGATGAGAACTACTACACCCCTCTTGCACAGATTTGTAAATAAATTGTGGGGAGAATGATCTATCAAAAAGAGGCAAGTTTAGGTTTTTATTACAACCATGAAGATACATGAAGAATACCATTCAACCACTGTAGATAGCCACATTTGTGTGCTTTGTGTTCCTGTGTGCAACAGCCAAAATGGTTTGTTCAGATCTATTGCCTAAGAAACGGTCATTGTCCTCATAGGGTAAATAGAAAATATGTCAACAAAATTTTGACTTGCAAATAATCTTCCTGCAGAATCAATAAGTAAAATATCGAAATAGAATATGAATACCATCAAGACAGGTTGCATACAATCTTTATTATGTGAAATAAACTTAAATCATGAAATTAAAATGTTATTAGTCTTTAACATGCAAATTATAGAAATTATTCATCAAAATTGCTCCAAAAGCTAAACAACCTTATGCAAAATTGTGTTCACTTTTTATCAAACAATTTTCCTTTCTATAAAATCATTTTACATGGAATTTACATTGAGTAATATATACTGCATTTTACTTTAAAAAAAAACTCTTGCTGCTGTATTGTTAAATTAGTCAGCATTGGCAAATTATAAAATTGTTAATATTTAGGTAATCAGAGACAGGTCTTCCAGAATTGAGTCATAATCACACCTGGATGACTGAGAATCTTCCCAAACACAGTGACAGGACACGAAATTTACATTTAACACTTGATAGTTGTCAATCATGCTGGATAACCTGTGAAAATAAATCAAACAGATCACATGTTCTAGAGGTTATTAATTTATTGGCCACCTTTTGGTTCATATTAAGTGAGAAAAATAGAACCTTTGTTTTATACTTTATATGTCTTTGACTGGCATGATGATGTCAAAACATTATTAAATTGATTAAATATTATGGTTTGCATGTCAATTATATTTATATAACAAATATGATGTAAACTGCAGATAGAAGGCTGGAAGTGATTTTTTTTTCGCAATCACAAATCTTAAAATGTCATTTACATGGGTTACAGTTACATAAATTGATCAAATAAAAAACCACAAAGAGCTTTTATGAAGTACCAAATGTACTTGTTCATAAAGAGGGGAAAGTGTATGAAATTGACAAAACCACAATGAAATGTTTAAAAGGATATTCTGAGGAGCAAAAAAGACTCCCTTTTTGACTATGGTTGTCAAGTCTAGCAGTCCGGCAGCTATGTCTGTCATAAAACACATTATTTATTAATTGTTTTAATAAATAAAAAAGTCTTAGTCTGCTGAGTGTCACATGATCACAACTGAGCCAATGGTTTTTCTCTCTCTTACGCTGTGGGATTGTGGGTTATTATTTTCCAAGACTAAATTTTTGTCACAATAGCGACTATTCTTTAGTAACTTTACTGCATCAATGGCCCTCGTAAAGAAAAAGATTTAAAACGCTGTAGCAGTGTGGGAGACGAAAATGCAACATCACATTTCTGGGAAATCCTCAAAAGGAGGCTAAAAGCAAGTGTCATTAGAAAGGTTCCTCGCTAATGTCACACAAAAAGAAGATTCTAATGACCAGACAGAGAGCAATATTTCCGTGTGTGTGTTTGTGCATGTGTGTAAAAGTCATCCTACACAATAACCCCCCTCCTCCTCTCCTCTCTTTTTTCTTTCACCAGCCATGATTCTTTTCAAAGGTAAAATTATAAAAGGTAAAATGCAAAGTGCAGGTTAAAATGTTTTTGTTTTTAATTTATATTTTGTATTAATAATTTTTATGTATATGTTATGAATAAACTCAATCATTTGAGATTCTATTATTTCTTATGGGGAAATTCACTTTGATATTATCATGCTTGCAATCCAAGGTTTAACTATATTTAATAAATATAAATTAAATTGAAATAGAAACAGAAATTTCCTTAATGAAATTCTTGATGAATGCAAACTGTTCTTATGAATCAGGCTTCACAATGTATTAATTTTTAAATGGTGTTTGCTCCTCACATGTATACAGATGTCTCTAAAGATCTGCTGTGATTTTTTTTTTAGGTGGACGTTAAAAATTGGCAGTAGATTAAATAAAGGCCTCTCTGTCTTTACAGCAGAATTAGTTGCCATTTTTAATGCAGGGGAGAAGAGTTATAATAAAAAAATGTTATATGCTTAGACTATGCTTTAATTCTATATTGTATAAACAAACAAAAATCATGTCAGACCAAACCTTATTGCCAAACTGTTCTAAACTTTGTATTGTGCACTTATTTAAGCGGTAAGCTAATAGAGGATGTTGTACAATTGTGGCTGCAGCAATGAGAAAAAAAGACAAAAGGCAGACTTTTTTCTCCATACAATTTTCAGTTAAGAAAACAAGCCTTCAATCACTCAACAGATTTCAACCAAGTCAAGTCTCAGGTTGTGGCATTGTGGGTTGAATCATTGTCTATCTAATAATTAAATATTCAAGGTTATATGAGAAATTTGCCAGTCCCTGAAAGTGTGTATGTATAAAATAAATGTTAACATAAACAGTGACCTGAGATCACCTAAACACTTGGTAAAGTTTCATTGTAAAAAAAAAAAAAGTACTGATCACATGTTAATATCCGCTATTGTGTTGTGTAGTTACAATAACTACATTAGAATAGAATAAGCACATAGTTGAAGAAGTGAGTTGCTCGGTCTGTCTGCTGTGCTTCAATGAGCTTTTCTGGCACAAACACATTGTCTGTCTCTCTGTCAGAAAAATCTTTTTATATGTTTGACCTAACATCTGTGCCATCGACATCTGTTACTACAAAGAACCATTGTAAAATGTCCTGATGAAATCTTGAAGAATAAAAGAGTCAAATTGGACAAATGTTTGTCCAGAGATGAACCAGGAGGTGTTGGTTCCTTCTCTAATTGAACAATGGTAAACTTGCCCTGAATATGAGATAAGACAAATTCCTATTATTTAAAATATAGAGAAAATTTGTCCGGGCCACAAGCTGATTTAGCCAAAGATTAGAATTCAAGTGTATTCCCTATAATAAGTATCAAACCAAATTGAGCTTGTAGAGCATTTCATTTCAGCATTTACTCCTAACTTTAGACACATTGCACACTAATAGAGGTTGTCTGCGAATCGACTATACCCCAAAGATGTTCAGTGAGGTTGAGGGTTTTATAAAACCATATGTTGTGAGAAGTAAAACTCTGGAACTTTCAGAAAAAAGTAAATACAACACACATTTTAACACGATTTGATGAAATCTCAGTAATTAAGACTTCATTTGTTATATTCAGCTATAATGATATCTCACACAACTTTTGGTAAATCCATAAAAGGCGTTGAATAGTTTAATGACAAAAGAGAAAAAAAAAGCCAAATGACAATAGAAGAAAGTGGAAAAAACATATTTTATTTTTTATTTAAGTTCGATACACAGGGCATGTAGAAGATATTTAAAAATCATGTAGTTTATTTTAGATAAAAATTTAAATGAGAAATTCAGAATTCTTTAAAATTTTGGATTTTTTGTTAATACTGTTCAAACATTTAAAATAGTGATATATCAAATTTACTAGCCACACAAAAGGTAAGAAATAAAACGATTTCTTACCTTTTAGTAAGAAATGCCTACATGCAACCAAAATGTAAGTCAAATCAACTGAAAACAATAATAGTTACCAATATCAGTTCTCTGTCTTTAGATTTCAACTAATAAAGACTGTGGTAGATGTTTTTAGTAACAGCTGTTCAAGATTTTACTTTATTATTCATTGATTTTTTTATAAGTATAATATATTTTTAAAATACATTAGGAAATACAATGCAAACTATCTTTATTCTAAAATGCTTGCAGGTATTGACTATTTTTATTCTTGTCATGATAATCAAATATCTGTGAACACGCAAAGACACTTGGTATGGATCTGTTCTTCAGAATTTTTTTCTACCTTCTTGTGACTGGTTAAATGCCGCCGCCTATTGATAGATTTACGCCAATGTTGGCTCTTCTCCCGATTACTATTATTATTATTGTTGTTGTTGTTGTTGTTGGTGGTGGTGGTGGTGGTGGTGGTGGTGTTGTGTTTGTGAACTTTTTTTTTTTCAAATTGTTCCAATTATAATTTTTTTTCCTTAAATTATAAAAGCCAGATTTATTAATCAAACTGCAAATCAAATTTTAAACAATTTTTTTTATTCTGTATTATGTTCATCTCAGGTTGTAAGCCTGACATGATTATGTGCTATTATGCTGGAAAGAATTTACATATAATAATAACAACAATAATATAACATAATATATAACATAAAACACAATAATGGTTATACCAAAATTTAGATCCTAGTCTTTCTCATGTAACCTTGTCTGTTCATATTGTTCCTTGATTTGGACATATTGTACTTTATTCAGGATTGGCCTCTTTGAGAAATGTTTTTTTTTTTTTTTTGACCAAAATTAAACAAAATATTTGTTTTGCACTAGAAGTCTTACAGAAAGTGCAGCTCAGCATATTACAATGCCAGCTCATAGGGCACTGCACTACATCTTCTGTATTTAAAAGACACTTTATCTAATACTTTATCAAATAACTTTCATTGAATTTAATATATATATATAATTCTTTTTTTTTGGGGGGGGGGGTGAATGGGTAAAATAACCTCCCAGGGGACCTTAGCGGGAACTATACTATGTTTGCACTACTGTGAGAGCACCCAATTGCTTTGGTTCACTTTTGTTGACACTATCGTGTTTTATCAACTTTGGGGGCAAAGTGTTGTGTTAGCTTTTTGTTGTGTTAACTCTACCCTGTGGGTCATTTTAACTCTTGCAGTCATGGGGACGTTAGAGATTATTAAATCACATTTATGATAGAAGGCACATTGGAGGGTGGGATTTATTATAAAATTAAAAATCAAGTTTAGAAATTAACCTTATAGAGTTGCATATGAAAACGGTGGTAGAAATAATTGACTAGGACATTGGAAATGCCCACACATCCTTTTTTTTTCTTTTAGCTGGGGAGGTGATGTCAACAGAATGCTCTACATAAAGAAATACTGTTGTAGACCAAGCACACTTCTTCACTGCAACAGTATTCCCTAATTACAGTGGCCTCGTATTTATAAATAAAAGCCAATTTATAAATCATTTAATAAATATATTTTATATACAGCTCTGGCAAAAAAATAAGAGACCACTTCAGTATAATTAGTTTCTTATGTTTTTTTAATTATTATTCTTACAGGTGCATGTATTGGTAAGATTAACAGTTTTTTTTTCTTTTGTTTTTTGTTTTTTCTAAATTGAAAATATAACTATTGTTATTTGGATATTTAAAGGAAATTACATCACAACATATCGAAATACCCTAAGATCATGCAGTATTTGCAGAGCTTTATTAACTCAAGTAAAATAAAATGCGAATAATCTGTAAATAAATTGTTAATGCTTTGGCTAAATAACATCAAGAAAACAGTATTTGGTGGAATAATAACCCCGATTTGCAATTGCAGGTTTCATGTAGATTTAAGGCATAAATCAGTCCCATCAGAAGAGCATAAGCTTTAGCAGTATTTTCACATTTTGTTAGGACCTTGCTTCAGTGGACACGACTGGCTCATCATCTCTGTTTCCATAGACAAGATTTGTCATGACATCATTACTGCAGTCTTCTTGGTTGCCATCCTTATAAGGGGGATGAGGGGAAATCAGATGAGGGGATTAAGAGAATGAGAGGAAAGAAGAAAATAAAAAAAAGTTTAATTCAGGACCGGAGTTGGGAACCACTGCCATAGAAGGGTTTTAATGACTGAGATGAGTAAATAAAACATTTATTTGAATATTTGATTTACCTACTCTGTAAATTGTTGAAGCTATTTCTTATTGTATAGCTTAAAAGTACAGTTCACCCAAATATGGACATTAACAATAATTGTAGTTTACACACACTTTCACAGATACACAATTAGAACTACGCTGCTTTGCTACATTACTATTATGTAAAAATAACCAAGACAGATTTTTATAATGAACAGGAGAATATTATTCTAATATTATTATAAATTAAGTACATTACCTCTTAGTCAGTGCAAATGAAGTGCTTCAGTGACACCATCTGCTGTCCTGACACTGTTTAAGCTGCCAATGGATAAATATCTGTTAGCTGGGCTTGTTAAACTATTTGAATATTACGTGTTGCTTCTAAACTAAAACACTTAAGACGTTCATCGTACCAAGCACTTTGCAGTCTAACAACAAAACTGAGCTTGGCCAGAACAACAGTCATCAACGATTTCTGTAAAGTCTGGCAATCCTCCAGTTGATCCATATGCTAACATCATTCCTACACTATACATTGTGGCAAAATACTGTATTCGGCTTTATTTGCCACATGTACTGCTGTGGCATTAGTGAATTATTTCTTGACAGTTTATTTTATTTCTTTACCTAGCACTTCCAGTGGCACTTTTCTAATTCATGTCACAGAAATGGCAGGCTTTGCATGATCAGAGTCATACAAATGGAACGCAATCATTGATTGATGCTTCCTTGCCAGAGACATCAAAACATTCCTCAAGCACCCAGTTGCTGAAGAACCTTCTTAAAACCCTATGTTTTGCCTCAAACCTCATGGTCCATAATGCTACAAGGGTGCCAAGATCCCTAATGGCCTGAGAATAGTGCTCAAGAAAGTGATGTGCTGGAGGCAGCTATTCTTGTGGAAAAAGTTAAAGAAACCTGTATCAATGCTCAGATATCTTCCTATTGAGAAAACCAAGGCTTGCATCAGAAATAACAGGTGCCAGAGCAAGATCAACAACATCTTTGAGAGTCATAATCAACTGCCAAGCCTTGTCATCTTCTGGTATTTTATCTCCAACCATCAATGAAAGCAACATCAGAAAACACCAGTTTTCGCATGTTTTCTAAAAAGAAAACACCAGTTTTCTTTTTAGATGCAAAGGTTGGTGAAACACTTTGTAGGGAGTTTGTTCTGTCACTCATTTGTTTGTTGAGATCAGTAAGAGAGAAATACTTTTTATTGACAAACGCATCTAAACTCAGAGGGAATTCAAAGGGTACAATGCCCTCAAGCAAGTCATAAAGCACATCAGGAGGATACCCTGATACTACACGAAAGTAATTGTCAATAATTGGGCAGATTTGTTTCACCCCATAGCAACTTGTTGAAGTGCTCAAAGCTGTTTGAACATGCAATTCATGTTCTTGTTTAGGCGGCATTTTTTCACAACTCCAGGGGGACGGCACTTGGGGGGGAAATGCGCCAGCGCACCACTAAACTTTTTATATAAGAAGAGGAGAAACGAGGAAAAAATTAAGGTATGCAACAACGTTCTCTCTGTATGATCATGATTACTGTATCATGTCAATGAAGTTCTAATGATGATTAGTGTTATAACGTTAGGTTTTTTAGCCGTCTTGCTAGCCTAGTCTTGCAGATGAGGAGCTGGCAGAGCAATGCAATACGCTAGGCACCACTGCACTTTGGAGGGCACTCTGATTTGGACAGTAGAGAGCTTGTGCAGGAAATCAAGACCTTTCCTCCCCTGCCATCAAAAACCATGACGCTCCTTGAGCTCATCACTTTTATTCATGAAAAGGATCCATCAGCAATCTACCCCAACTTTTGGACCAGAGGTGGTCTCGCCCAGGGAGTAAATCAGTGTAGAACTGCCACTGGGTAAATGCACCAGCTCTAACCTCCAACTTCTGAAATTAGGACCTTTCCCCAGTACAAAATCTGCAGATATGTGACCTGGTGAAGTTTTCGAGAAATCCTCCAACTGCATATGCTCCAAGATTGTCAGAAATCACACAGAAAACAGTGCCCTTGATAAATCTCCCAAGAGAGGACACAAAAACATCATCTTCCTTCAAACGCTTCAGATCAGTTAACAATGGTTCAAGCACTTCTTTACATCCAAACTTCTTTGCATCATTTTCTTTACAAAGCACAGTCAAATATATGGATGTCAAAGAGGAACGTAATACACAGCAAATATTTGCCAACGCCCAATAGACAGCAGTAATTTTATGCTTATTTCGAGATGTCCCGAGTGGACTACACACCACAAAATCATCAATGTAGAGTACAAGAGAGATTCTTTCATCATCTCCAGACAAACAGATATTTTCTTTGAAATGTAAGCCCAAAAGGTTTCATAAGTACTCTTAGAGCTTTGTACATTCAACACATTTGGAAAGTTTGGAACAGGGGTGAAGTCAAAATGCTGTAACTGTGGAGGTCCTCACAATGTGGCTTATGGTGGATGTGAAGTTATGAAGCGGGAGATAGAGATCCAAAAAACTAAAGTGGAAAAGCGAATAACATATGTTGAGGCAGTAAAAATGAAAAAGGAAAGTGAAGGTGGAAGAAGTGAGAAAAGAGTAATGGGGGGCGCAAGGATGATCTCATATAACAAATGAGAGAATGTATGTGGATAAAAGAGATCTAACAACATTTATAGCAGGGGTAATAAACACAGCACTTACAAAATCAAACTGGTGGTCACAGCTGCAATTAATCATCTGGGACTGAAAGGACTGACATGGGAAGAAGTAAAGGAAAACCTTACCAATCAGTCAAGGCAGATACAAAAGCTACATCATATATTGGTTGATCCTAACGGTAATACTTTTACAATGGAATGCTAGAAGCCTCATAGCATATGGTCAGGAATTTAAACACTTAATCAGGGAATTAGACAAAGGACCAGATATTGTTTGTTTTCAGGAAACATGGCTGAAACCCAATCTCAACTTTGTTATCCATGGGTATACAATAATAAGGAGAGGATAGGGTAGGAGGAAGGTGTGCCAGGTCTTGCCAAAGAGGGCGAGAATCAGGAGTATGTAGTGGTGGAGGTTTGGGAAAATGGGGGACAGATAACAATAAACAATTACTATAATCCATGTAAAAGGTTGACATTGGAAAAATTACTTAGGATACAAGGGCAAGATAGGCAAAAGGTAATCTGATGTGCAGATTTTAATGCGCATAGCACATTGTGTGTGTGTGTGTTTGGGGGGGTGGGGTGATAAAACAGATGCAAATGGAAGAATAATAAAGGTGCTGATGGTGGAGAAAGATCTAGTTAATCTAAATGATGGAACAAGCACAAGGATAAATTTATCAACAGGATGTGAATCAGTATTGGATATAACTCTAGTTACAAATAAACTGGCAGGAAACAGTAATTGGAAAGTGTTTAAAACAACCACAATAATGACCATTATCCAGTTTCAAGCAGAATAGGTGGGAGGCAAGAAGAGGTTGTAAGGAACCACCCCTAGAGGGCACTGTGTGCATATGTTTGTTTTTTGTAGTTTTTTGTTAGTCGTCTCAGTTTCCCAGAAGGCACCTCGGTCAGATGATGCTGGAGCTCACCTGAACCGAGGTAGCTCATTATTAGTGTTATAAATAGCTGATTGTTCTGGCAAAGTGGGTCGGGCATTAATCCTGTCAAGTGGGCATGAATTTTAGTGTGTCGCCCTAGGCCTTTAGTGTGTCACCCTAGGCCTCCAGTGTGTTCCCTTTAACCTCCAGTGTGGTCCCCTTAGCTTCTAGTGTGTCTCCCCAGTAGCCTTAAGTGTGTGTGTCCACATAGCCTCTAGTGTGTCACCCGCCCGAACTACTAGTCAGTCTGCACTTGTAGTTCATGACAGAAGTGAGAGAATATAGAATCCCAAGATGGAAAATAGAAAAAGCAAACTGGGAAAAATTTTTAGGCATTGAGTGAAGAGTTAATGAATAGAGTAGTTATACAGGGGAGTATAAATAATGTTAACGACCAAGTAATAGCAGCTATCATAAAGGCAGCGGAGGAAGCTATCCCGAAAGTGAAAAATAGAGGGAATAGGAAACTGGTGCCTTGGTGGAATGAGGAGTGTCAGGAAGCAGTTAGGAAAGGAAATAAAGCATACAGGCTAGTTAAAAGGACACATAATTTACAGAATATGATCGAGTGTAAGAAAGCACAGACAGAAGTGAGAAGAAAAGGAGGACAGGCTACAAGGGACAGCTGGAAAGAATTTTGTAGTGAAATAGGAACATCCACACACGTGAGTAAAATATGGACAAGGATAAAGAAAATGGGAGGAGATAATAGGCAGTGGGAATATCCAGTGATGACAGTAGATGGAGAGGTTGAAGGAACTAACAAAGAAAAAGCAGAGATGATGGTGAAATCATTCTCAAAAATACACAGCTCAGATAATTTGACAGAAGAAGAGAAAAGGAGAAGGATAGCAAAATTAGGTCATTATGAATATACAATAGACAGGAAGGATGAAGAGAATAGTGAAATCCTAAATGAGCCATTTTCAGTGGCAGAAAAGATGAGATAAATTATGTTATATTAAAACATCTTGGAAATGGAGCACTTAAGAAGCTGCTGAAAGTATATAATAAAATCTGGATTAAGAGAATATTACCAAGGGTACGGAAAGAAGCAGTAGTGAAATCAGTCAGGAAATCAGCCAAAGACACAACAAAATCATCAAGCTACAGACCTATAGCTCTGACATCCAACTTGTAAAATAATGAAGCAAATGATAGCAGAAAGATTAATATATACCCTAGAGAAAAGTTACTAGCAAACTACCAGAGTGGTTTCAGGAAAGGGAGGAATACAGTGGATGCTATTGTTAGATTAGAAACTGAAATAAGAAAGGCACAAGTAAACAGAGAGTCTGTAGTGACGGTATTCTTAGACATAGAAAAAGCATATGCTATGCTACGGAAGGAGGGGTTATTAATAAAGCTGAATAAACTAGGACTTGGCGGGAGGATGTTTAATTAGATAAAATATTTTTTGTATGAAACTAGAATTCAAGTAAGGATAAGAGCAGAAATGTCAGGCCAGTATACAATTGGAAATGGAACACCACAAGGTAGTGTGATTAGTCCAATGCTATTCATCATTATGATAAATGATGTTTTTACATCACTTCCAAGTGATATTAGCTGGTCTTTGTTTGCAGATGATGATCTTTCATTTGAAGCTCATGTAGACAATATCACCAGGATAGCTTTCTTTCACCTCAGAAATATTGCCAAGTTAAGGAATATATTGCCACTAAAAGCTGCAGAAAAACTAATTCATGCTTTTATCACCTCTAGGTTGGAATATTGCAATGCTTTACTGTCTGGTTGTTCAACTAGGTGCATAAACAGGCTTCAATTAGTTCAGAATGCAGCAGCCAGAGTCCTTACTAGAACCAGAAGATACGAGATTGTCACCCCCTATTTTATCTACACTGCATTGGCTCCCTGTGAAATTTTGCATTGATTTTAAAATACTACTTTTGACATATAAAGTATTAAATGGTCTTGCGCCACAGTATCTGAGTGAACTGCTAGTGTCTTACGGTCCGCCGCGCCTACTTCGATCAAAGGATGCAGGCTGCCTGTCAGTACCGCATATTATAAAAACTACAGCAGGGGACAAAGCTTTTTCTTACAAAGCCCCAAAGTTATGAAATAGCCTTCCAAATAGTGTTTAAGTCTAGGCTAAAAACCTACTTACTTAATCAAGCATTTTGTAAGTAGATTTGCCTTAGGTAAAGGAGCAGATCTGGGGGACTCATGAACGTATTATGGTGAACTGGTATGTTTAGATGCTGTCTTCCCCACTCTCATTGATCATTCAGGTTTGTTGACGGTGACATGATTGGTTGCTTTATATCTCAGTTCCCTCTCATGCTTATGTTTCCTTCTGGCTCCTTGCTTTTAGTTATGCTGTTATAGTTAGTCCTGCTGCAGTCCCTGCTTGCACTCTACACTAAATATGCATTCACCTTCTACATTATGTGACTGTGACCATACCTAACTGTTATCTCTCCTCTTCTGCTCTCCCCTCTCCTCTTCCCTCTGCCCTCTGGACCTGCCTGACTCATCCTGGTGCCCTGTTAACAACAGTTATACTAAACTGCCTGCCACTTTTTTTTGTCAAATAAGTTTTATTGAAAGACAAATGTTAGACGATGGATTAACATGGTTACAAAGTTTGAGTCTTTTTTTTTCTTATACAAACACAATTGAAAATAGAAGAAAGCAATAACAATGATAATAATAATATAAAGATTAAAATAAAATGGTGACAATAGTAACAATAAGAAAATAAATAAAATTACAAACAAAAAAAAGGAGGAGGAAAAAAATAAGAAAAATTATTTTAAAAAATAAGAAGAATATTTCACAAACCCATCCTCACCAAACCTGTTTAGTTAAAATATAAAGTATGATGAAACATTAAAGTATCGCATTAACAAATAATGTATTAGTCTATAGAGTTTCAGCCAAGATAACAGAGAAAAGGATGCCATATTTTGTCAAACTGCTCTAATTTGCCCTTCAGACAGTATCTAATTTGTTCCAAATGTAGAGTGGAAATCATTTCTCCAAGCCATAACTTGAGTGTAGGTGCTTCCTTTTTCTTCCAGAACAGTAAGAGTAACTTCTTGGCTGTAATTAAACTATATCCTAACAGTTTGTGTTGTGCTCTTGATAACGAATTTGTATGTTCAGAAAGTCCCATAATAATAAGTTCTGAGTCTAGCTGTATTTGCTGTCCAAACATTTCTGAAAGGACATCAGAAATTCCATTCCAATAACTCTGTATCTTGGAGCACGAGATAAAGCTATGGGACAAATCAGCATCTACTAAATTACATTTGTCGCAAAGAGGGGAGATATTTTGGAAAATTCTATGCAGTTTCTTTTTTGAATAATGCAGTCTGTGAATGATTTTAAACTGAATAAGGCGATGTCTAGAATTGATGAAGTGTTCATTAATATCTTTTAAGCTCTTCTGCCATGTTTCATCCGAGATTTGCACTCCTAGTTCTTTCTCCCACTCTTCCTTAAGAAGTATAGTAGAAGGAGAAAGGATTGTAGGAGATCATAAATTATTGACAATGCCTTTTTACTTCCTTTACAGCGATCAAAACACTTATCAATAACAGATGGTGATATATTGTCTGATGAGGCTGAATGAGCACAAATATAGTTTCTAATTTGCAGAAATCTAAAGAAATGATTCTGAGGGAGTTCAAATTTCTGTTGGATCTGAGTAAATGACATCAAAATACCGTGAATGAAAAGGTCCCAAATGTAACGTATACCCAGTTATTTCCATTGCACAAAAGTCCCATCCAGTTTTGAAGGTACGAATGATGGATTCTTAGAAATGGGAGTTAAAAACAACATTGATTTTATCTTGAAGTATTCCTTTATCTGTTTCCAGATACGGAGTATACTCCGAAATATAATACCACTACTGTAAGTAGACTGATCAAGAGTTACAGGGGAAAGAATCACTGCTCCCGGATTGTATGGATAACACTGATCACAAACTATTTGAAGCCAATTTGGAGGAGCATCATGATCATCCAACCACATTGAAATTAATCTAATGTAAGAAGCCCAGTAATAAAGGCGAAAACCAGGAAGTGCCAGACCACCCTCTTGTTTAGATTTACACAGATGTGCTTTCTTTACTATGTGATTTGTATACCCCACAAAAAAGGAAGAATAATAGAATCTAATTGCTTAAAGAAGGATTTAGGTAAAAAGATTGGAACATTCTGGAATAAGTAAAGTATCTGTGGTAAGAATATAATTTTAATTGCATTTATTCTACCGAGCAGAGAAACCGGTAGTGTTTTCTAGAACTGTATATTAGCTTGCAATTTGGAAATTAAAGGGGTAAAGTTGGCTTTTAAAAGTGAAGAGTATGTATTGGTTACTACAATTCCTAGATAAGTGAATTGTTCTGGTGGGAGTTTAAATAGAGAAGATTGTACTGAAGACAGATCTTTTAATCCTACAGGCATTAATTCACTTTTACTTAAATTAACCTTGAATCCTGAGAATGTCCCAAAAACGTCAATAGTGTCTAGAATAATCGGCAGACTTACATGGGGCTTGGTGATATATAACAGGATATTGTCCGCATATAAAGATATTTTATTAACTGTATTTAAGGTGTTAAAGCCATGAATAGAAGGATCAGAATGAATGGATTGAGGAAGGGGTTCCATGGTTAGCGCAAATAAAAGAGGAGAGAGGGGGCAACCTTGCCTAGTCCCTCTTCGAAGATTGAAGGGGCCAGACAGAGTATTATTAGTTAAGACTTGTGCTGTAGGATTTTTATACAGAATTTTAATCCAATTTATAAATTTATCACCTAAGCCAAATTTTTTTAATACTCCAAAAAGAAAGTGCCATTCAACACGGTCAAAAGCTTTTTCAGCATCGAGAGTTATAATTACCAGATTGTCTTGAATTTCTTGGTGATGGTACATTATGTTAAATATTCTGTGAAACATTCCTACCAGGAATGAATCCAGTTTGATCAGGATGAATCAGACTAGTCAGTAATCTACCAAGTCTATTTGCAAGGAGTTTTGAAAGTATCTTCTGATCAACGTTAAGGAGAGAAATTGGTCTGTATCCTTCTACCTCCTCTGTATTTTTTCCTTTTTTGGGGATAACAGTTATGATCGCTTCATTGAATGTTGGTGGTAGCCCAGTCACTAATGCACTCTTCAGTGTTCTGAGTAGGTAAGGGGAAAGTACGTCATTACATTTTTTGTATAACTCAGAAGGCAAGCCATCTGGGCCTGGAGTTTTACCACTCTTTAAGGAATTTATTGAACCCTTTAACTCCTCTAAGGATACATCCCTATCAAGGGAATCGCGATCATCGTGAGAAAGAGTGGGGAGACTACATTTATTTAGAAACTTATCCATATCTTGTGGGTCAATGCAAGAGTTAGAGGAGTATAAGATTGAGTACAATTCCTTAAAGCAGTAAATCTTTAGATGAGGTACATTGTGCTCTTATGGATTGTCTTATCATTTTCTAATTTACGTAACTGTCTTGCAAGTAATTTATACCCGAATTCAAAATATTTCTGTTTTATAAAAGGAAATGATTCATTTAATTTATCTAAAACAATTTTATTATACTCATATCATAATTGTAGAATTTTTTTGTGTAATTCTAATGAGAGATTTGGGGCATTTTCATTGTCTAACTGATGAATTTGTTTTGACAGGTTTAAGAGATTTACTTTATTCTGTTTATTTTTAAACCCCTGATAAGAGATAACACATCCCCTAATGAAGGCTTTCGGTGTATCCCAAAGCAGTCCAGGTGAAACTTCAGGAGTATCATTATTTTCAAAAAAGATTTTCAATTGTATAAGCATATAATCACAAAATTTAGGATCATTAACAAGTTGAGGATCCATCCTCCACACAGGAGGTAAGGATGTTATGTTATTTAAGGCAAGTTCAAAAGTGATCGGGGCATGATCTGAGATTAGTATGTCATGAATCTTACTATTCAAGACATAGGAGATTCATTTGTTTTCTACCAAAAAAATAATAAATATGTGTATATACATTGTGAACTTGAGAATGAAAGGTATAATCTCGCTCTGTGGGATGAAAAAGTCTTCATATATCTGCTAAATTAGAATTATTAATAAATGTATTCAAAAAGTTCCTTGAGTTAGATTGAGGGGCTCTCTTAGATGATGATCTGTCCAGATATTCATCCAAGACACAATTAAAATACCCCCCCCCCCCCCCCCCCAAAATTTAGCATAGACATTCACTAGGGTGAAAGGAAGTGAGTGTATCTCACCGGACAATATAATGTACCGACCATCTCTGTCTGTTTTCAAGGTTAGTGGTTTAAATGGCACACCTTTTCGTATTAGAATAGCGACCCCTCGAGCTTTAACAGAAAAGTTGGATTGAAATATATTTCCTATCCACCTGCATTTCAACTTGTCTTTAGAATCAAGTTTCAGGTGTGTTTCTTGTAAAAAGATTACATCCGCAGAAAGTGATTTTAAGTGTGACAATACCTTACTTCTTTTAACGGGATGATTTAATCCTTTCACATTCCACGAAGCAAAAACAAGTTCTTGTCTGTTACCTGATGTTAAAACATTACTCTGCTTCATTAAAATCTTAAAATATTATCATCACCACACATTTTACCACTCTGAAGTATAACAGGACCACATCCCACCCTCCCACTAACTTAAATAACAACCCCGTCATCTGACCGAAAACTGAACCCAGCGATGCAAGACGAGATCAATTGAAAAGTTATACCCGAAAGAAAGAAGAAGAAGAAAAAAAACGCAAATAAGTATATTATTCGTTGAGCTTCAAATACTAAGTTAACACAGCTCCACTGTAACATATCAGAAGAACATCTGGAAACGTATAAACCAAATAGTAAACAAGAAATTATCATGTACTGAATGAGTCATGATTTACGCGAATAGTAACAAAATAATTCCTCTCAACATGTTATATGTTATTCGCAATTATCTCGACGTGTCAACTCCGGAACGGTTCCGCCATGCACAATGTGCGTGATCGACTAGTGGTAAGCGATCTAGCGATAGCGTTTCTTTCAGTAATTGTGCGGCAAATTCCCTTGGTTTCAATCCAGACTCGTCCCCTTCAATAACGTGTAGTATACGAATGTTCTGTCTCCTACTACGTCCTTCAAGGTCTGTGCATTTGTCCGTGAGCTGATCTACCACCTGCTTTAAACGACTCATTTCTTGTTCGAGCTTCACCACCGTGTCCGAAGTAGTAGACGCATTAGCCTCCAAGCTTGCTAGCCTAGATGCCTGCTCATCCACCGTGATCTTAATAGCCGAAATCGCTGAACTGGACTCCTGTTTGAACGCCGTTAGCTCTGCTCGTATAGAGATGGAAAGTTTTTCAATCTTGGAGTCTATTATCTCCTCGATGTTCGACTTAACCGAGCATATTTCCGAGCGCAGAGAAGAGATTGCACAAAGAATCGTTGCGGTATCCACGAGTTTGTTCAGCTGGTAGATCTTCTGTATCAGAGTCTGAGGCGGCCGAGGCCTACTGCCATCTCAGGGAGTTTTTCCTTGCCACTGTCGCCCTCGGCTTGCTCATCAGGGACTATCTGACCATTTTTTTATTCATACACATTCACATTTCATACAAACTTAAATAGTTCTTTTCATTGTGTAAAGCTGCTTTGCGACGATGAAAATTGTTAAAAGCACTATACAAATAAAATTGAATTGAATTGAATTGAATTGAATTGAATTGAATTGATACAATCACAAGCCTTGAGAGTGTGCTGTGATGCTATTAAAATTTCATCAGTAGTGGCAATGCAAGTGGAAGTCGAAGAAATGCCACTGGCATTAAGGAGGATGCAGCTAATGGCTAATTATTGGGTAGGGTTAAAAGAACATAAAGAAACACATCTTACAAAAAAAAAGTTTTGGAATAATGCTGAGAGAATGGGAGAAATCACAGAGAGAACTTTGGAAGAATAGGAAATAATATAGCAAAAGAATTAGAAATCTTTGAGTTGCAAGTAACTGAAACTACAGTTATACCAGGAATGGCTCCATGGAAGATGTAATGGCCTGAAATTGATTGGTACTTAGTGGCAGAAAAAAAGAAAACGAACAATGAAGTAAACTTAAAGATGCTATTCAATATACATGTCAGAAGTACAAAAAAATTGTTTTAATTTACACAGATGGATCCAAAGATCCACAAACAGGGAAAACAGACTTTGGGGTGGCAACAACAAAACAAAACAAGTGGAAGTATAAAAAAGGACATCAGATCATGGCAATACTGTAAGCATTACAATGGGTAGAGGAAAATGAGAGAAAAAATGTCCTGATATCCACTGACTCTGTCAGTATTAGCAAGCTTAAGATCATTTCATTCAAAGGCGAGACAAGATACTTTGTATGAGGTACTTCAAGTACACACAAGGACAATAAACAAGGGCATTAAGATCATCTTCATGTGGGTACCAGCACATATAGGAATTAGGGGAAATGAGATAGTAGATAATTTAGCAAAGGGAACACTTACAAGAGATAATATTGAGGTACACGTTAAAATGAGTAAGACAGAGAATCATATCGGAGAAAATTATCCAAAGGTGGCGGGATAGATGGGACAGAGATAGATATATATAAGATACAAGAAGATATATAAGATACAAGGTAAGGTGAACAATGAAAGAGTGGGAGTAGGAAAAAGGAGTGAAGAGGTCGTGATGACAATATTGAGGCTGGGTCATAGCTTATTAAATCAAACACTCAAAATGATAGGAAAACACCAAACGGGATTGTGTGGCAGATGTCAGGAAGAGGAGTCAGTAGAACATGTGATCATGAGATGCAGAAGTTATGAGGCACAGACGGAGGCCATGAGGGATAGAGTGAGGGAGATAAGGGTGCTGTTCAATTTAGAGGAGGTGCTAGGGGCAGAGAATGGGAGGAAAAAGAGGATAGTGTTAGCTTTTTTTTTTTTTTTTTGGAGAAACAGGGGTAATGGATAGGATTTGATGGAAAGAGGCAGATAGTGTGGGAAGGGTAGAGTCTTTTTTTTTTTTAGCCTACTCTCTAACCCACACTTCGGAACAGAGGGGCGGTAACGCACCATAAAGCTGAAGGCCAACCGTTAAAAAAAGAGGGGGGGGGGGGTAGGTCAAGACCAGATGGTGGTGGTCATGCAACATGATGGATGCCAACCGACGGTAAAAACTAAGAAGGAGAAAAAGAAGTAGTTCTTCGGCAGATTATTGTGTGTTTCTTTGCCTCAATATTCTCATAGCGCATTTCATGGTTTAACGTTGTCGATATTGCTGTTTTCTCATTTACTCGCTTCTCGTCTCACAATTTGTTGCTTTGCTCTGATTTAACGGCTTTTGAACTCTTGTTCTTGTTTCCTCGATTGCGGCCCTGCTTCACGTTTTAAAACAACGACCTCACAGACAGATCTCACGGCTTTTGAACTCTAACGCTTCCACTCTGTCAACCACGCCCCGCTCAGAGTCCTGCTGATCACATAACCGTGTGGTCACACCGAACGCGGCGAGAGCATCAAAGCGGCTGGAAGTCATTAATTTTCAATGTGAGCCAGCGGCGAGAGCGGCAATGGGAGTTGAAATCAGCTCAACTTTAGGGTAATGAGCTATGACACGGTTGAGCAGCAACCAATTAAAAGTGAGGTCCTCCGCTTGAAAGAATTCCGAGGAACGCAGTCCTGTAACTTTTGTTCCGGCGACATTAGTTCCCAAGTGAAATGGAGGAGAGGTTGATTATTGAGATAGCGGGTGTTTATTCATTATTAATGTTATGGACAAAAGAATTGAGTGGTTTTGTGTGCTGTGCCACTGTTTCAGTCTAATATTTTAGTAGTTCTGATCATTTTAATGTGGTAAAAAAAGAAAATTGTTTGTTTTTTGCATAGCCACATACTAAACAAAATTCAGTCATACTACAAAGCTCGGTTAATTACCAAACTGTACCCCAGTGAGAACTGAAGACAACAAATAATTGTCTTTTTTTGTTTTCCTCCCAACTGCTCTATAGCAAAGATAATACAGCTGACAGGATCTACAGTATGTAGATTTTGTTGCCAGGGGTTTAGCTATTATTGGCTGTTTAGTTATTTTGAGGGGACAATAAATTTACACTTCTATACAAACTTTACACTGACTACTTTTCATTGTGTCAAACAGTCATTTATGCAGATATGTGAGTGGTGTACTCACTTTTGTGACATACTGTACTTAAGAAATATATTCTCCAATATAGAAAACATCAAAAGAAGTAATTAGTGATCTCCAGAATACTATTTACAAATACTTCCATATTACTTTCACTCATTTGATGATAAAACAAACAAGGCTAAACATAAGAATCTTAGTGTTTTACATTATTTGCTGCACCTAGAAGAAGATGAAAAGTGATCAAAGTTCCTGAACGAAATGGCAATCACTACAGACGATTTTCTTTAGTAACACCATAAACAAATGGCCATTGTGGCCAAACTTAACTTCCAGTAGACTATCACAAGGAATCAGAGTAATTATTTCTGATGACAAGCAAAATAAATAAGTAAATTACCTTAGTGCAAACTTAAACTATCTGGGTGTATGTATCAACCACACATGTATAGCAATTATATGACAGCACACTCATAGCTATTTATGTGTAACTACAGTACGTATCTGAATTATTTTCAGCAACTCACTGACATTTTACCACCCAAATATGATGGGGGGAACACGAATTTCTGATATATGGTTACCCTTGATAAAACAGACATACAGTACAGACCAAAAGTTTGGACACACCTTCTCATTCAAAGAGTTTTCTTTATTGTGTTCTTTATTGTGTTCTTTAGCCCAAACAAGTCTCTTCTGCTTGTTGCCTGTCCTTAGCAGTGGTTTCCTAGCAGATATTCTACCATTTCTTAAAATAATGATGCCACTCGTTTTCCTTTACTTAGCTGCTTTTTTCTTGCCATAATACAAATTCAACCTCTTTGAATGAGAAGGCGTGTCCAAACTTTTGGTCTGTACTGTATATACTAAAAAGTGATGGTCTGTGATGTCATGAATTTGAGGTAGAACCTCTATAATAGACATCTGTACCATGGAATATAATTAAATCTAGTGTATGATTAAAATGATGAATGGTCAGGATCTGTAATAAAAGATTTCTTTTTTAGTCTTTGTTTCTAATACTTCCTTCATTACATTTTCTGTTTGGTGCGTAATTTATTTCATTTTCTTTCCTTTTCTTCTTTTTTTCTTTCTGCTGACTGGCTGTTTTTAAAAAAATTTTTTTTTAGTTTAGTTTTGTTGGGTAGAAAAAAATAGTGTACAATGTATGTATGTATATATAAAATGATGAATGGTTTATTTATGTTCTGTTTAACACCAAGGAAATTGAGTAAATCCAGAAATGCGAGCCCTAAACTGTCATTTGCATTGTCTACATGAATGTTAAAGTCTCTTACAATCAACATTTTGTCAGATAGTCAATAGATCTGACAGTAGATGTCCAAACTCTTTGAGAAAATCAGCATAGGGCACAGGAGGTCTATTCACGGTGGCCAGAGCAAGATATAGCAGGGATTTATTATGTATGTCAGTGAGTGTAAATTTAAGAATGAGAACTTCAAAGGAGTTAAACCTAGGTCCTGTTTTCTGGGTAATATTAAATAAATTGCTATAGATAGTTGCAAAATCACCTCCATGACCAGGCATGGAGCTCATGCTTATAGAAATATTTGGACGATGTAGACTCATTTAGACCAATATATTCATTTGGTTTAAGCCAGGTTTCGGTAAGGCAGAATTTGTCAAGATTTGTCAATAATGTCATTAACAATAATGCTTTAGGCGCAAATTGAGAAGCCCAAATTTTAAAAGTATATTTTGGTTACTTATTTGGCCTTTTTCTGGTTTAATCTCTTTCTCTTAATCTGGTTATTAGATTATTTTAGATTATGTAGAGCTTTTTTATTCTTGGTTCTTTGTTCTATCTATTCAGGGAATAGAAACATAGGACAATGACATGACTCTCTAGCCCATGAAATAACAGAGCATGTTTTTAGGAAAGTTCTTGATAATAGCACCAGACATGAACTGGTATCTGGTTAATTTTTTGTTAAAAAGGGACTTCACCATAGACAACGAGGCATCTGGAAATTGCCACTTGACCATGCAGTAATTTTTGAGATTACCTGCTTGTCAGGAGGTCACACCAGTTAAGAGACTTGGCAATATATAATCAAAATCATCAGAATGATGTCGCAACATGGTGTCACTAAGAACAAGCTTTATTTCAGCATCAGCAGCTTAAAACTATAAGGAATTATCATTTCCAACACATTTATGTATTCCTGCATGCATGATGAATAACAATTTCTTTACTTTATTTCAACTTTGTTGCCTTGTTGCAGAGAATGTCTCGGGTTACTTAGCTGTAACCCTGTTCCCTGATAAAGCGGTAACGAGATGCTGCGTGAAAACGCTATGGGAACATCTCTTTGTTCTCCGGTTGTGAAACCTATGCATGTCAAAACCGCCGAATACTTCGGCTTATAACCTCTGCCAGGCATGACGTCACCGAATAAGGTGCAGGTTATAAATAGGAGTGAACCGGAAACATCCTCAGGTCAATTTTGTCTGAAGGGCGTCCAGGCATGCCAGCAGTGCGGCATTGAAATGCAGCATCTCGTTCCCGCTTTATCAGGGAACAGGGTTACGGCTAAGTGACCCGAGACGTTCCCTTTCAAAAGCTACACTCGATGCTGTGTGAAAACGCTATGGGAACGAGCATACCAACACCGCCGCACTGCAAGTGTCTGGACCCCCAGGTTGTGTAGCGTGTGCGCACAATAGCCAAGGAGGTCTCAGACCTAGCTCTGGGATGCTGACTCAAGGATCCTCGAGCCCGGAGTAGCATTGACATCCAGACTATAAAATCTAACAAACATGTGCGGAGAGGACCAGCCTGCCGCATCACACACCTGCTGCAGGGGGATGTCTCTTGCCAGAGCAATTGATGAGGCAATCCCCCTGGTTGAATGAGCCCTGATTCCCAGAGGCTCATTCAACCTCATAGGCTAGGACAATAGCATCTCTCACCCAGTGTGACAGAGTCTGTCTAGTGGCGGCCGCCCGCCCTGACTAGTGCGGTGGATGTAAATCCGAAGAGCACATACTGGACATAGTAAGTGAAGTCTTTCCTGCTCCGGAGCTGTGAAAGGCGGAGGACAGAAGGCTTCGAGAACGACTGGGTGCATGGTCGAGAATGGAACCTTGGGAAGATAGTTCGGGTGAGGATGCAGAATAGCTTTGACTAACCCATGGGCAAAGTCTAGGCAGGATGGGGAGACTGACAGAGCCTGCAGATCCCCAATACTCTTCACAGAACTAATGGCCATAAGAAAAACCATCTTACGAAACAGAAGCCTGACAGGCGCTGACTCTAGTGGTTCGAAAGGGGTGTCAGCAGTACTTCGAGTCCCATGAAGGGACCGTCGCTCTAGTGGGCGGCCTCAACCATTTAGCTCCATGAATAAAACAGGCAACTAAATGGTGCTTCCCCACAGAAACCCCATTGGTCAGAGCATGACAAGCCGAAATAGCAGCTACGTACATTCTGAGAGTACTAGGGCATAAGCCCGAGGACAACTTTTCTTGCAGAAACTCCAACACTGAAGCAATCTGGCAGTGAACTGGGTCTACATGTCTTGCCATGCACCAATTTTCAAATACACTCCATTTGAGGGCATAAGTTCTTCTGGTGGAGGGAGCCCTGGCACTTAAAATGGTTTCAATTACGCTGGCTGGAAGACCAGCATGTCTTAGCTGGTCCCCTTCAGGGGCCAAACGTGAAGGTTCCAGAGCTCGGGCCGGGGATGAAATATTGTCCCCTGCGCCTGAGACAGAAGATCCCTCCTCACTGGAATCACCCAGGGTGAGCCATCGAGGAGAGATATTAAACCCGAGAACCACACTCTGGTCGGGCAATGGGGCACTATAAATAAGAGGCGCAAACCCTGTTGATGGACAGGACTTCTGGGAACAGAACTATGGGTGGAAACGCATAAAGGCGTAATCTGAGCCACGTGTGGGCCATCGCGTCCAGACCCAGGGGAGCTGGAGGAGTCAGAGAGTAGTAAAAGGGACATTGTGCTACCTCTTGTGAGGCAAAGAGGTCCACCTCTGCTACATAAAATCTTTCCCAGCTTTGACTGACTACTTCGGGGTGGAGTTTCCATTCCCCAGCTTGTCTGGATAGCAAGTCCTCTCCTACATACATATGCCCCGGAATGTAAATCGCCCTGAGGGACAGGAACTTGCCCAAAGTCCTGTGCCCAAAGCAGAACCTGGTGCGCTAGCTTGTTCAAGCGGCGCGAGCACAGTCCACCCTGGCGATTTATGTACGAGACTACTGCAGTGTTGTCCACCCGCACTAGCACATGGTAGCCTCTCAACTGCTGGAGGAAGTGTTTCAGGGCCAGAAACAGAGCTATCATTTCGAGGCAATTGATGTGCCATGTGAGAAGATGACCTCTCCAGCTCCCTTGTGCTGGACAGCCATCCAAGACCGCACCCCAGCCCGTGAGGGGTCTGTCGTTAGCATCTTGCGACGACAAGACGGACCTAAAGTGGGACCCAAAGTCAGAAACCGGGGTCTGAACCACATAGAAAGGGTACAAAACCCCCGGCGCGTAACCCTTATTAGCCTCTGGGGATTGGCCCTTGAATGAAACCCCCAGGCTCTTAGCACTGAAATGTTCTCATGTGCGGAAGGCCCAAAGGTATCACCGTGGACGCTGCCATGAGGCCTAGAGATCTCTGAAAGTGATGAACAGTCACCTTCTGGCCTAGCTTGATTTCCTTCAGGGTGTTGAGAATGGATTCGACACGAGCAGGAGACAGCTGTGCCCGCATTGTGACCGAATCCCATGTGACACCTAAATATGTTGTCCTCTGAACAGGAAAGAGAACGCTCTTCGTGGCGTTGAGTCTCAATCCTAAAGAATGGAGATGAGCTAGGACGACATTTTGATGTCGAAGCGCTAGCTCCTGAGATTGAGCCAGTCATCTATGTAATTCAAAATACGGATGCCCTGGAGTCGTAAAGGAGCCAGGGCCGCATCCATGCATTTTGTATATGTGCAGGGTGACAGAGCTAGGCCAAATGGAAGGACCCAATACTGGTAAGCTTCGCCCACAAAAGCGAACCTCAGGAACCTGTGCTGTGGCAATATTTCTATATGGAAATATGCGTCCTTGAGATCGATTGTCACAAACCAATCCTCTGGTTGGATTTGAGAAACAATCATTTTGACAGTCAACATTTTAATCAGAATTTCCTGAGATAGCGGTTCAAGCCAGCAAAGATCCAAAATCGGACGCAACCCTCCATCTCTCTTGGGCACCAAAAAGTACCGACTGTAGTAGCCCGACTCTCTGTCTGGGAGGGGAACATGTTCTATGGCCCCTTTACCCAGCAGAGTCTGTAACTCCTGGGCCAGCAGATGTGCTCGGTCCGGTTTCACAGAAGTGGAGACCACGCCATTGAAACGCGGAGGACGATGTGCAAACTGAATCCTGTAGCCTGTGGCTACAGTCCTTTGTACCCAAGGAGACGCCTGGCAGTAGTTTCCACGCTGCATTGATAATAAGGACATTCCGACTGGAGAACAGGTATATCTTCAAGTTTATACTCCACCTACTGTATGTGTCACATAATTCTGTATCATACAGTATTACAGTATGTAACTGTTCCATACAAAATTCATTCTCATAACGTCAGAATGAAGCAGCTGTACAGGGTGCCATTTGAGAGAAACAGGGTCAGAATCAACGATGTGCACCATGATTATGTCAAGTCAAGTCAAGTCAATTTTATTTATATAGCGCTTTTAACAATTGACATTGTCGCAAAGCAGCTTTACACAATAAAAAGAAGTAAGTCTGTATGCAATGTTTATGAATCAAAATGATAAGATTGTCCCGGTATGTGCAGGTATGTATCACTTTACTTTACAAGGTTGTGGGAATGAGGGTTTATGCTGCCTGTAGCTTGTAGTTTTTGTCTATACTGACCCAACCCAGCCCCTACATGTGTAAAAGTATACACATTGTAGTTACTGTATGTGTTCTCAGTAACACTATTCAATATTTACAGACAGTTTTGGATTTTGATGCTGGATAAGGCAGGCTTCAATCTGGACAAAAGCAGGAGCTGAGGCCGTACCATAGGTGGACAAAGGACTGCTGTAAATGTCCCTGGCCAGAGTGGGGGAAATATCACCTTGTGTGCTACAATTAGTGTCCAAGCCGTCCTGCATCACCATGCCAAACTTGGTCCCTACAATACAGAACAGATAACTACATTTCTAGATGCACTACATGCAGTTGTGCAGGACAGACCAGAGCAGTCCAGGTTTATCATTTGGGATAATGTAAGTTTTTACCGGGCAGTTCTGGTCCAAGATTGAAGATTCAACAACCATAACCAGTTCAGACTTTCATATCTGCCCCCTTACATACCTTTTCTAAATGCAATTGAGGAATTATACCATGCGTCCACATGACTCTTCTGCAAGCAATGGAAGAGACATGCAGAGACATTGAGATGGGATCGATTTAAGGGTAGATTCAGCACACAAGGCGATATTTCCCCGCAAGGACATCACCTGTGATGTCGATGAGGTCTTGTGGCCAGACCCAAATAGAAGACGGGATCCATTATCCCACACACACACACACACACACACACACACGCACGCACGCACGCACACACACACACACACACACACACTCACACACACACACACACACACACACACTACACATACATACACCACACAAATTACACTCTGTATACACAATATACACAATATTTTACACACACAAACACACACACATACACACTACTCACACACATACACATATACCACACACACACTACTCACACACATACACATATACCACACACACTACACATATTACACACACATACACTATATACACTACACATCCTAAACACAGACACACACATTTCACAAGACGTCATGGATATCAATGAACAGTTACAGTGACGAAATCAACATGCAATATAGTTGATGAAAAAGATGAGACTAAAATGTGGTTTAAAAAAGAAAAACTAATAAAATATCAGACTGACAATGTTTCTGATAGCTTTATTGAAGGGATACCACAAAGGAGTCTCAGTGTGCAGATGAGGCAGGAGAAGGGGAGAGAAGGTGCTTCTGAGTGAACGGGATGAATGGGGAATCTCCTGTGGCAAGAAAGTTGATGACTTGGGGGTGAGCCCCACTGTCAAATTTTGACTAAAAGTTACTTTTATTCAACCACTAAGTTTTTTTTCTTGATTAGAAAGGACACTGGCACCTCCCAGAAGATAATAAGATGATGAGGCATCATTGTGGCATCATTGTAGAAAAAATTATTACGCGTCTTTTATTTACATTTGAACAAAAAGTGACATGTCCGAAATTATTCATCCCCCCAATAAAACGCCTCTCTTGCCCATTTCAGCAATCTACAACCTCCTATAATTGCTGAGCAGCTTTTTGCATGTCTTCCCTGGTATTTTTGCCCATTTATCTTTAGCGATGAGCTCCAACACTTTCAGGTTAAAGGGGCTCATTGCCATCATCCTGATCTTTAGATCCTTTCTCAATTGGTCAGTCTGGGCCACAGCAAAACGTTAATGTTTTTGTCTGCTAACCCATGTTTTGTCTTCTTTCTGGTCAAAAGTAAAAGTAAAAGTAAAAAAAATAAAAGTAACTTTAAGTCAGAATTTGCAAGGGGTATGAATAATTTTGGGCTTGACTGATATATATACAGTCCAGCCCGAAAATATTCATACCCCTGGCAAATTAATGTATGACTTAAAATTACTTTTATTCAACCAGCATGTTTTTTTTTAATGGAAAGCAGACAAAACATGAGTTAGCAGACAAAAACATTAACGTTTTTGACCAATGGTAGCGCGTAAATGCTTTTTTGCACGTGCAATTAGAAATCTCTCGTTCGCACGCAAATTTCTTATGAACGCGGTATTTCGCGAGATGTTAAAATACACTTCATTACATGTTAATTACGAGTATCACTGATGTTGAGATTTCCAGAGTGTAAAAAAGTTTGTGAAAAAGGGTGAAAGAAAAGCGTTTAAAGGGGACGCGAAGCATCCAAACCTCTGACGTTTTATGAACGTTTAGCGACTTCTTTCGTAAGTACATAGTACATATTCTTTATTTGAGAAATGCATGTACACATCTACAGTAAGTCCTGTTTGAAATGCATGATGTACAATGAAGATATTTATTATATTTTTGTGACCTTGTCTGTTCAAGGTCATTTTTTTTCTTTGTGTGATAATTTTATTTTGAAGTTGATTGGCGTCCTGCTTGTGATGTGAAGAGATGTTCTGTTGCATGCATTCTGGATCTGTCCAGGCCTTCCGCTGGTTCTGATGAGGGTTTGGACAGGCTAGTCTCCCATTCTTGGACAATTCTTTTTTTCTTTTTTTCACGAACCAAATACACTCAAGTCATTTCACGGTTGTTGTTGCATCTCAGCATCAAACCTATACATTGAGACACCGTGTGTGTGATGGTCCTGCAAAGTGTCCCAATTCTTTTTGGCGTTGTCAAAAGGCTGTTGGGTGTGTGTGTGTGTGTGTGTGTGTGTGTGTGTGTGTGTGTGTGTGTGTGTGTGTGTGTGTGTGTGTGTGTGTGTGACTCTGTGTGACTCTGTGTGACTCTCTGTGTGTGTGTGTGTGTGTGTGTGTGTGTGTGTGTGTGTGTGTGTGTGTGTGTGTGTGTGTGTGTGTGTGTGTGTGTGTGTGTGTGTGTGTGTGTGTGTGTGTGTGTGTGTGCGTGCTTTTTTGGTGGTTGCTGATGCTGAGTTAAAGCGTTTGCCGTTTGCCACTTTCCTGTTCGAGAACAAGACAGCGGTTTACTCAGACATCTCGTGCATGAGCATGTAAAAGATACAAAAACGAGTTTATATGCAGTTTTCATGCTTAAAATGTGAAAAAGTACAACAAAAACGTTGTTTCTCAACATGTACATAGACAATTCATGCATGATCATGTAAAAGATACAAAATGGGTTTATATACAGTTTTCCTGCTTAAAAAGAAAAAACAAAATAAAAGTTGTTTTACAAAATGTATGCAAGAATTAATTAATGTGAAATGCTCATTCCATTGACTTTTATGTTACTGATGCTGAGATAAAGAGTTTGCCGTGTTCTTAGCGCTGTACGAGGTCAGGAAAGCGGTTTTCTCACATACCTAATGCATAGTCATGTAAAAGATACAAAGCGAGTTTATATGCACTTTTCATGCTTAAAATGTGAAAACGTACAACAAAAAATTGTTCCTCAACATGTATGCTAGAATGAATAAATGTGGTGGAAATGATAATTCCACTGACTTTTATGTTACTGATGATGCTACTGATGAAGCGATTCTCACACACCTATTGCATAGTTATGTAAAACATACAAAAACGAGTTGGTAACAATTTTCATGCTCAAAAAAACAGAAAGAATAAGAAAAAAGTTGTTTTTCAGCATGTATGCTATAATACATGAATGTGTTGGAAAATAGCATTCCTTTGACATTTATGCTGCTCATGCGGAGATAAAGCGTTTCCCGTGTTCTTAGCGCTCTACGAGCTCAGGAAAGCGGTTTTCTCACACACCTAATGTAGAGTTATGTCAAACATACAAAATGAGTTCATATCCAGGTTGCATGCTCAAAATGTGAATAATAATAAGGAAAAAAGTTTTTTTTTTCAGCATGTATGCTATAATGCATGAATGTGTTGGAAATTATCATTCTTGTGACTTTTTCTGTGCTGATGCTCAGATAAAGCAGCATACTCAAATACAATTTTCATGCTCAAAATCTGAAAAAGTGTTGTTGTTCACATATACAATATCTTGGACATAATGAATCATATTCTAATAATTTCCCGATGATTCTCGTAATGAAGTAACCTGTTCTGAAAGACATTTTACTACAGTTTTTATGTGCATTATGCATATGGTTGTGTCCACTATTTCTGGAGTTATCATTATCCCCACCGATGCGACCCTTCAGTCACCTGTCCCTTTAGTCTAGTACTACAATTCGAGTATTTCCCCAAGTGTGAAATATGCTATCCTGAAGAAAAAGGAATGCTTGAAACATCTTACATGCTCAGGTCCTAGCAACTCAAACACATTGATGACATTTTTATGATAAATGGTGATAACAAATGTGGTGGTTTACTGTACCATACACATACTGTACGTATGTTTTGATATACCCTCAAATTTTTAAAAAAGTGAAAAAGAATATTTAAACAAAGGACATTCTTTAACAATGCGTTAACGAATGTCCTTTGTTCAAATATTCTTTTTCACTTTGTTGTTTAACGCAGGTGTTCAGCTTGGAATCCAAAAGATTTTTTTAACACTTGTAATTCGTTAAGTAAAATAAAGTTCAGCAATATATTTTTTGTCACACTATTAATAAATTAGGATTGAACATGTGATTGTTTACAGAAGGATCTTTAAACCACCTCGGTCAGGTAATCCAAATTAAGTTTGCATTACATGATGTTTTCTTCAGGTTGGTAATAAATCATTACAAGAAATCAAATTTTTTACTTCAACTGAAAGCTGATTTACACCCTCATGTGTCGACACACAGTTCAAATTCAATAAATTTGTTGCAAAGCTTTACACAATCACAATAATTATATAAGTTTGTATGAGAAGTGAACATGTATGAATCAAAATGATAAGACTGCCCCTGATGAGCAAGCCGAGGACGATCGCGACAGTGGCAAGGAAAAACTTCTTGACATGGTAATGGGAAGAAACCTTGAGAGGAACCAGGCTCAGCAGGGAACCCATCCTCATTTGGGTACAGTTAAAAAGGATTGTTAAAATGAATGAAAAAAGTAGCTATTTTTCAAATATGATGGAATGCATTAAAAACCATTTCAAAAAGAAACTAGAGTATTCAATGAAGAATATGAAATGTGAATAATTTTCACATTTCACATAGATTATGAATAAGAAAATATTCAAATAAAGAATATAAAAGATGAAAGAAGACTATAATTTAAAAAAAAGTATATGCTGTATAAATATGGAAAACATAAACATCTACATATGAACATAGATAATATTTATATGTGTATAGATTATATTGATGTCCTAAGTGATTCCTTCTTTAAATTTTTTGCTGTTGATTGGCAAACTATGCATTTCTAAAGGTCATGCTATTCTTCAAGAGGAATGCATCACCCACAAGTCGTGTGCAAGTTCTTAACCACATTAAAGGCTTATCTATTATAAAACATGATAAAGAATATTCTGAAAGAATGAGTTATTTGCAGTAAGCTTAACATGCCAGCGTTGAAAAGGTACTACTGATTGGATAGGACATTACGTGTGCTGCCTCATCCTATAACCCGGAGATGAGGGATCAAAATGGGGAAAAAGGTATTAGGCATCTAAGTCCCTAAAGAGACTGAGGCCTTCTTGAAACCGATCCTGGGGCAATTCCTGTCTGATGGTTGCTATATCTATCGATATCATCTGAAAGTGACAGCAGATCAGAGTGGACGACCCGCTGAATTTTAACATATTGCTATGCAGAGGAAAAGAAAATTACAAGGACTTCTTCAGTAATTGGTGAGCAGAGACAGAAGCCCAGTGCTCTCTGAATCATTAACTGAAAACACTGGTTGGTTGCTAGAGAATAGAAACCTGTGACTAGCCCAATCGCATCTAGTCAGAAAGGATAGATGTCATATATTTACCATGCTAGTCTATAGTACGTATCCTGGAACTGGCTGGCTCAGCTTATCGCTGCTGTCTTCTGCAAGATTCGTTAGGAGCCAGCCTTGTAGCACAGGAATGAAAAGCACACGTAGAAGCCCGAAAGTCTCTCTTATATAGGTAGTGAGAGTTCCATAGTAGGCCGCAGTACATTCATGGAAATGTGTGAGTTACTCGTGCCATCTTGTCGAGCAGATGGAGTCATAGGATTTGAGCCCAAACAGGTGGACTTATAGGAGGTTTTCTCACCGACGTAGTGCCAAAAACTGCCCCTATGTCCACAAAGATCCTAGGATTACATAATCAATCTACTCCCTGCAGCCAATTTGTCTACCATCTATTCATGTTCCAAGAGCAAGACTCGAAGGCACAGAGCTTCACCCAGAACAGTGGGTCTTACGATGGGTACACCTCATGCACGATCAGCGAGGAACACTCGTGGATCACATCAACAAGTGCACCGATGATGTCACTGTCTCAGAGACAATCATCCCACGAGCCTGTGGAGGAGCATGCAGTTCTGAAAATCCAAGACTGCACCTTCAGAGCAGGAGACAAGGTGGGTCTAAGAACAGTAAGATCCAAGCTGGCCATCAAAGAGGCGAAACATGCACACGCGCAGAGAATCCATAACCATCGGAGGGACAGCAGTGACACACGGCGCATGTGGCAGGGCATTCAAACCATTACCAACTACAGGACATCATTACCTGCCTCTAAAAACGAACAGCTTGGTGCAGAACGACGTGACGGCAAGGAAGACCAACCCTGCTCCTAACAACTAGGCGCTGTGTCTAACCACGGCTCATGTGAGGAAAACACTATGCATAATCAACCCACGTGAAGCTGCTTGACAAGACAATATTCCAGGGTGCTCAGAGAATGTGTCGAACAGCTAGCAGATGTTCTCAACCACACCTCAACATCTCTCTGAGCAGCGCCATTTTTCCCATGTGATTCAAGCCCACCATGAACGTCACCGTGCCGAAGAAGTCAAGTCAAGGCTTTTATTGACATTAGTTAGTACACAGTGAAATGAACCAATGTCTTCCAGGACTTCCTTCAGTGTCCTGTCTCAATGACCGTCCTGTTACACTCACACCCATCATCATGAAGTGCCTCGAGCGGCTAGTCACGAGACACGTCAAGACCCTACTGCACACCTCACTGGATCCACTGCAGTTTGCGTATGGTCCCAACCGTTCAGCGGATGACGTCATCTCCAGCACATTCCATCTGGCTCTCTCACACTTGGACAATAAAGACACCACCTCCCTTTGAATGCTGTGCATAGATTTCAGTTCAGAATTCAATTCTATCATCCGCCCACACCTGATCGGGAAGCTGAGCCTGTTTGGCCTCATCACCTGCTGACTCATGACTGTGTAACGACACTGATTGAAACACATCATCAAGATTGCTGATGAAACGACTGTGGTGGGTCTCATCAGCAAGCACGACGAGTCAGCATACAGAGAGAAAGTGCAGAGGCTAACTGGCTGGTGCAGAGACAACAACCTGTCTCTGAATGTCTATAAGACAAAAGAGTTTGTCGACTTCAGGAGGACACGGAGGCATCACTCTCTCCGCTGAAAATTGACGGCTCCATTGTGATCGTCAACAATACCAAATTCCTGCATGTCCATCTGGAGGAGAACAACACCTGTTATCTAAACACCAGCTTCTAACACTGATCCTGGCCACCTTCTATAGCATGCTGAGCAGCTGCATCACCGTATGGTTTGGGAATTGTGGCATCACAAGCCCCTACTGTGGATAGAGAGGACAGCAGAGAAGATAATCAGGGTCTCACTTCTCTCTATCGAAGACATCTAGATCACTGCAGTGCAAAGTCACCAGCATTCTGACTGATCAGACACACCCATCAGACACACTCTTCACAGACTGTCCCCACAACAAAAGGGACTGGACTGATAGACACACACATACAAACGCACTGGTCAACAATTAATGCCACTTGTACATACCGACTGAAATTGCTCTTCTTGCGCAATATTTGTTATTTGCACAATGAGCCTCACCCAGAGCTCCCAGGGCAAAAAAGAGGGTAGAATGAGTTTCTCATTCCACTACCTCAACACTACTACAGAGTGTTGAAATGAATTATGGTGTTATGATTGTTGTCATTCTCATGTTTGCACGTTTGCACGTGCACGTTAGGTTGTCTTTTCCGGACTCAGATAGTTTCTTTTATTTCATCATTTTAATCTGTTTTGTCTCAACTAGTCAGCTAATTAGGTTTTTTAGTTAGTTAGGTAATTAGTTTTTGTCCATCTGATCGTAGAGAGGAAAGTTCGTGGGGGAACTTTGTTTTGTTTCATCATATACTGCACTATATATAGTTGATAAGACAATAAAACCCTACTGCTATACCCTCCTCTGGTTGTCCACCAAGGACCTCTCTCGGGATAAAAGGCAAGAAGTTGGCTCTGCGGCCATTTAAAATAAAAAGAAGTAAAATAATTAGAAACAACGATGAGTGGGCCCAAGCACCTGTGCCATCACGGCTTGGGCGTTTTTCACAACGTCATAATGGCTGGTCATGTCTTTCTGGTGCACAAATGCT
>JAAGKR010007007.1:0-29626 GCA_011419295.1 Clarias macrocephalus | reverse complement strand
ACACATTCTCTAATAGTGAGACTGAAGCAGAAGTTTTAGGTTCATCATCAATGTCCTGAGGAGGAAGATTGTTTCTTTTCACTGCACACTGATGATTTGTCACAGAGTCTTTGGGTCAGATGTACGTATGTGAGAAGCTGCAGAGCAAAACATGACTTGATGTGACTGCAGTGTGTCTGAAATTACTGTGAAATTTACTAAAACACTGTAACTAATCACACAAACTGCACCTGGGACACAAACTAAATGCACTGTGTGTGAGCTGTAGGGTTTAAAAGCAGCAGGGAAATGCAAATGAGAAACATTTTATTGGTCTTAAATCTGAAATAATGTTTATTTTGTCAGTGAACATTCGTCTCCGTTTAGCTGCTATAAACAGGGTTGCCAGATATGCATTATAGAAGCAGTATTAAAACCATGCGGTCTTTATTAATCGTTCTTTCACTGAGCTCTTAAATCATCTTGTTTTTTTTCACATTTAGTCAGAAATAAAGAAAATATATAAATAAACTCTCTGACTGAAATACACTCATACAGTAACACAGAGCTGAAGGTGAGAACAGGATCAATAGGTGTGTGTATGAGAGGAGATCACAGTGCATGATCACTACTGTATGTTTAATATAGAGAATGTGGAGTTACATCACACTGTTTTTATACCGCATTGCTTTTTGGGAAGTCACTGCCATCTTTGGTTTTAATTCTGATTGGTTGCCATGGTGATTTCTGACACAGATGTGTTGAGAGTGACACAGAGTTGAGAGCGACTTGTTATTATTCTTAGATTTGTGACATGGTGTTTACTTTTGAGATAAAGAAGCGAAAATAAAAGGGACCTTGCCATTCATCTGTATTTGACTAAACCTTCACAGAACCTTTATTAGGAAGCATGGATGTGGCGTTGCTTATTCATTTTTAGACGTAGCATGTTCAGTGTGTAGATATCTTCCTTAAAGGCTCCTACACAAGAGATGCAGATTGCACTGAGGCAGCAGTTTCGTCCTGACATAGCGACGTCGTTTACCAAAATCGAGCTACTGAACAATTCTAACACACAGAGACGCCTCATCCACCAACAATGTCACTGACACGTGAATCAAATTCAAATCTTATTTGTCGGCATAAACAGTGCGATATGCAGTGAAATGTTTAAATGACGTGTGGTGTGATGTTATGTAAGATTTAAAAACGAGCCTCCAAATTCTTAAGTTTAATACGAGTTAAAGAATGCTTTTGCATGCTTTTTGCTTTTGTTACACCTTGATATGATACCAGGTAACACCGAACCAGGAGAGAGGCACACACACACTAACACTCATACAAGTGCATACAGTGAACCCTCACCATATAAATTTAGTCTGTTTCAGAGGCGAAGTTTCATTCCAGCTATTAAAAATTCCAAATTTCCAACATTAATTAAGTAAATACAAAATAAATAGACATTAAACCTTACTTAACCTTTAATTAGGCACCACGGTGGTATGCATGGAGTTTACATGTTCTCCCCATGCTTGGTTGGTTTCCTTAGAGTACTCCGGTTTCCTCCCACAGTCCAAAGATATGCAGGTTAGGTTAATTGGCGTTCCTAAATTGCCTGAAGTGAGTGTATGTATGAGTGTGTGTGTGTGCCCTGCGATGGATTGGCACCCTGTCCATGGTGTACCCCGCCTCATGCCCCAAGTCTCCCAGGATAAATTGGTATAGACAATGAGTGAGTGAGTGACCTTAAATCATGATTGTGATTTTTTTTTCTTTCCACGATAGAAATAGTATAATTAAAACAAGTTGCAGGCAGTAAGAACACAGTGCAGAACTCGGTATTACCAATTATTATTTTTTTTAATTTCCACTGGATTTCCACTTTTTTGAATTCTTGCACAAAAAAAAGTATTTTCTCCACTTACACAAACAAGTTTGGACCGGCTACCAGAATGTCGAAGCAAAATCCAGCCAGTACACTGTATATTTCAGCTTTTGTTCAGGTGCCACATGGAGACCCGGAGACAGATAGACGAAGCGAAGCACATTGTTAGGTTTAAAAGAAGAGTGTCTGAGAATCAGGCTTTAGGCCCCCATTCCACTGAGCCCAGTTTCCTCATTATTATTATTGTTATTATTTATTTTTTAATTTTATTATTATTATTTTTTTTTGGAAATTAGTTGTTAATATCAGGAGGGAAGTTGGAGCATGTTCAAAAATTTTGCTGCTCCCACCTGGCATTAACGCCTCGGAAACACCTTGGTATGAATTCTTAAGTGCCGTTATCGAGTCATTATTGATTTTTAATTGTATTTATGGACTCGTTATTGGTTTTTATCTCCTCCTTACCTGTTCTGCAACATTCATTAGCCAAACATCCTCGTATTAAATGTAGATGGAAGTAATGCCAAAATTTTAAGGAAAACAGTGCTGATTAACATGTAATATATTTTTCAATTGTGTTTAAAGTCTGATGCACAATAGAAATGTTTAAATGTAAAATGTCTGTGGTTTAATAATTTTGATGATAAATTTACCATCCAATTTTTATTCCTAAAATAAAAGGTATAGCTGCCTACGTTTCAGAAAAACTTGGAGTGAGATTTTATAAATAAATGTTTTTTTGTGCGTACATGCACGCAACGCCCCCAGCACACACACACCACACACCTCACCCTGCATGGCTCAGGTTCTGTATATTCTAGGAGGACAGAGAAAATTACAATATCTGCACTGAGTTTAATCAAACACAACACACTGCATAACTGTTTATATTAACAAGAACATTAAAGGTATAACACACTTGATTAAGACAGAATCCTACAAAACACACGCAGTATTATGTGTAATGTATGACGTCTCCTGCACACACTCGTACTGCCGAAGCTCAGAATCAAGTAACAAAATAAAAACAGAAATAAACTAAAATAATAATAATAATAATAATGATAATGATAATCATTAATAATAAACACTACTACTACTAAAAATAATAAAAAATTAAGGCAGTCAAAGAAGAAGCATTATTGATATAAAAGAGGAAGAGAAGAAAAAATATATAATTAAAGATTATTTTATTTATTTACAGAATATAAAGTACTGCATGTGTTCAATTTTCTTTTAATTGTGTTTATTAAGACCCGATCATTTGATTCATACACATGTTTATCTGACATTTCATACATTTCCATAATTTTATTTTGATCCTGTAAAGCTACTTTGTGAAAATGACCATTGTTAAAAGTGCTATACAAATAAAATTAAATTGTATTGTATTAGTCTTTGATATATAAACAGTGCTATATTATTAAACTCAAAAATTTTAATGTTACTGTAAATACTGACATGTATTTCCCTCTTTAAAAAAAACTGTATCACTGCACACACTGTTTAATGCTGGTACATTTGCATGCAGCTTCTGTGTGTGATTGATGTCTTCACTCAGCTGTAACTGTTTCTTAATTACAACCGGATTATGAAAAAAAAAATTTCTTCACTTGGAGAAAACAAAGTAGAGCCTCATGCCGGTGCGCTCTGGCTACAATATACCTGTATATGTGAGAGAGTGCAGGTGGGACATACAGTATGTCCTATTCCTCTAATATTTATATCTATCTATAGGACAGTGTTTATCTGTTAACGGGATGATTTGATGTCATTATCACATTGTTAACACCTCAGTAATAGTCAGTAGTGTCGTTTTAATTTTGCTTTATGTTGGTAGGGACATTCCACTGAGCCGAATTAGCTACCGTCCTCTCCCGTTGTTTCACGATTTAGAACGGTTAATTTTCCAAGCATAGCGACCCCATTATTGACATAAACAAATTCGTAAGGACATGAAAACGGTGCATTTTGGCACAAGCAATAAGAACGGGTTATCGACATAATCATATTTCAATAACCGGCCGTTAAGGAATTTAATGATGTTCTACTGAGCCCTAAATAAATTATAATGAATATGACACTACCATCATAAAGAGAAATTAAAAAGATTCTTGGTTTTTAAAATCTTGGTTTTAAAAATTTCAAGCATGAAAATGTAAAAAATGCTTAAATTACTTTTTTTTCAGACATTCAGGCAGCAAAATCGGAAGTATTTGTAAATGTTATTTTAAAACCTTTTACTTACCATTTAATATCTTTTTGAACAACATTTCCAAAATATGTCCTAAAAATTCTCATTACCGCAAGTCTCTGAAAACATCAACAGTGTTAGAATAGAAAATACATTCTTTTAGATAAAAAAAAAATGGATTATTAATAGTCATGCACAGTTACTGAAATAATATTTAGTTTTAATAAAACAGTTTTTTTTATTTTGATTGATTTCTCTCATTACTGCAACATCTTCCAATTTATAACCATTTTTTAAATATTTCAATGAAACCTGACATTTTTTCAAAATGACGTGACGTGACGAACCTGAAAGAACTTAATTTGTAGATTCTGCAGATGCATTTAAAATCAAAATACTATTTCTCTATTAATTAAATTAACATCTAATGAACATCTGTTACAGTAATGATACACTGTACAGTTAAACATTGGATTGTGAGCATAATACGTTCTGGAAGTGTGCTTGTACATCAAAACATGTATATCATAGTAACTTTCCCCCATAAGAAATAATGGAAAAAAATAATTCATATAAAAATAATACAAAATGTCAAGTAAAAATAAAACAAATTAACCTGCACTTTACCTTAGCAAAGAATCCTGACAGAGCAGTGTTTTCGTTTGTGTGTGTGTGCGCGTGTGTGTGTGTGAAGCTGAAGTAAGACAAGAGGAGAGAAGGAGGGAGGGGTCTACTGTGTAGGATGGCTTTCACACACACACACACACACACACACACACACACACACACACACACACACACACACACACACACACACAAACACAAACACACACGCACAAACACACACACGGGCGCACACAAACACGTGTGAGAGAGAAGAACCATTGGCTTAGTTGTAATCACGTGATGCTCGGTAGACAAAGTGCATGCATACTATTCGAATATAAAGACCTTGCGGCCTTATCAAAAATCATCTAAAATAATCTAGTAGAACATCCATTATTTTTCTAAATTTTATGTTAATTTGTTTAAATTACAACAACACACATTCAAACACAGCTGGGTGCATTGTGGTAATGAGAATTTCAACAGAAAATGCATTAAAGTAGAAAAATAATTAATTCTGATGTTGAAATGACACATTGTGCAAGGAAGAGAGCAGCATTGTCTATATACTGATGCTTTTTTATATTACAAAATTACCCATTTTATAATTTGATGGTTTCATGAGAATCACCAATTTATGTAAATGTGTTTTCTGTGTTGCTACAGTATAACTTTTTTTTATATAAAACAGTTGCAAAGAGAAAAAAGGGATTGGAAAGGCTGGCTCTACTTTGGTCAGATACACCTGCTTTAAAACAGTGTGAGGAGTGATGTAGTTTTATCACAAGAGGGAAATACATGTCAGTATTTACAGTCACATTAACATATTTGCATTGAGTTTAATCATGTGGCACTTTTAATATTAATAAGACACTCAAAAGCTAATAAAAATGATTATGAGAAAATCGCGCACCCCCCTGTGTGTGTGTGTGTGTGTGTGTGAGAGAGAGAGAGAGAGAGAGAGAGAGAGAAATTTACAATCATACATGAAGCACAATCCCACTTTATATTTGGGATCTTTTTTTTTGTTGTCATTTTCTTCTTTATAAAAAATTATTCTCCTTTGACTGTGCTTTATCCTATTATTATTATTATTATTATTACCTTTGCTTTGTGCTTTCCTTCTTCATGAGTTTTCATCCCTAACATTGCTTTATGTTTGACTACACAGTTAAATGCATATATATATATTTTGAATTTATTTATTTATGTAGGACATGTATGTAGGACGACTTACACACACACACACACACACACACACACACACACACACACACACAAACATACACACCAGTTTACAGATAGATGCTCTCACTTACTAAGCACTAAGCACACGCGCACACACACAGACACTATCTTTCAGACAGAGACGAGGAGGGGGGGGGGGTACTGTGTAGGATGACTTTCACACAGACACACCAGTTTACAGATAGAGACGCTTACTCACACAAGCATGCGCGCACACACACACACACACACACACACACACACACACACACACACACACACACACACACACACACACACACACACACATTCTGTTTTTTGTGATCTATAAGGACTTTGATGGCCAAACCAGTATGGTGGTGGTGTAAGGGGACACACCTTTCCCAATGCATTACAGAGATGGGAATATTATTAAAAAAAAAAAATCTTTTGATCTGCAGAAGAAGAATCTGGCTCAGAATTTTTTTTACACACAACAGAACTCAAAATATGACATGACATTTTAGTGGTACATAAGGACTCTCCTGCCCCCTCCTAAAAGTACCCGCCCCTGATAAAATTGGGGTTTATTATGTCCTGCTGATTTATGAAGACATGCATTGTACAACACACAGAAAAAGTAACTTTGCTGGTTTATAGAGACAAATGTGTTTTACTGGCACATTACAGTAAACAACACACAAACATCATACAATACTGTGCATTGATAGAACCGAGGTGATTTCAAAGTGCTGTTTCGCAAATACAACACACAATAAAACATCTTGAAATAGGGACAAATGTGTTTTATTGGCACATGACCAAAAGCAATACACGAAATTGACAACAGTGCATTACCATCACAAACACAAGTACTTTTATTGTAACTTGTATTCCTCAGATAATACTGAAAAAACTTTTTTTTTAGTTCAAGCCTGCCAGTTGAAGGAACAGACACCCATCATGTACAACTGTGTACTTTCATAGGCATCTTAATCCATTGAACTGAACCATTCAAAGCAATCTAAATAAAACATCCCATTTAAAACAAGGCACATTTTAAATATTGTTATTAAATAGTCAGTAAAACATAAGATGAAACCTAATCAATCAGTTTTTCAAAACAAAATGTTTAAGCAGAATTTAAGTACAACTGTAGAATTTAAGAACATTCTGCTGCATATGCAAATGAAAAACATATAAGTGGACAAAGGAATCTCAAAGGAATGACGTACTTGCTCGTGTATCACTTATTTTGGGCTTTCCTTTTCAATACCTCGATTTCTTACAAAATTTCTTCAGCAGTCTTACACTGCTGGCATTTAGTCAAAGTGGCCAGTTTCCCTTTGGTTATATGTGCTTTAAAATGTTTAATCACAGCTGTAACCTCAGCATTGGACCAACACACTCTTCGACCTTTTTTTTCGTGGGTTCCCAATCTTTGTCCCAGACTCTTTCCTGTAAATAAGAATACTTACTTTATTAAGCTTGAATTTTGTGGGAGGTTCATGTACTTACATTGCTGACTATATTCCAATGTAAAATCTCAGATACCTTGAGAAACTTCAGCAGGTGTTTCAGTGGGCATCTTATGAATACCTGCGAGACATAAGCAATGCACTGAAAAGAAAACTTAAAAACTCAACAGTTCTTAAGCGCATACCTAAAATTTGTATTAATGCATTATATGGACAACAAACATCTGAGGAAAATACACTCAGTAAAACAAACTATATTGATTACTGCTACACTGAATTCCAAGAAAAGAGTTTTGTCTGAACCTGCATGGTGGTGGAAATGTAAAGGTCTGGGGTTCCTTTTTTGCCAGAAATGGGCCAAAGTTGGGCCCAAAATGAGTGGTGCAACAAGATAATGACCCAAAGCATTCAAGCAAAACCACCAAGGAATGGCTTTAAAGAAAGAAGGTCCATAATATGGATTGGCCTAGTCAAATTCCGGGCCTCAATACAATCTGAATGTGGCTAGAACTAAAATGGGTGGTACATGCTAGATGTCCATCCAACCTCTCTAATCTGGCTGAGTGCTACAAGGAGACAACCATGTTTGGAAGGTTTATAAACATTCAACCAGCATTGTACTCATACCATACAAAACTAGCTATTAGCATGTTTTATTTGTATTACATTCAATCTATATTATTCATTCTTTCCTGATTTTTCTGTATTTACGTCATCTTTAATCTATGTAAAGCTGCTTTGTAACTAGTACTTTATAACAATTGAGAAAAGCTATATATAATTAAAACCAGATATTTACATACACTTCAGAAGAAAAACACACAAAAAACTTTTTTTCCCATTACCGTCAAATATTAAATCAGAGTAAACTTTTTTTACTCTGATTTAATGTTTGACAGTAAAGAAAAAAAAAATTCTCCTGAAAGTCTATGTAAATAATTGGTTTCAACTGTAAATAAGGTTTCATTTACTTAAACTGAACAAATGGTTCAAGTGTACATTCTCAAGTTTTATAAAAAGGTATTTTTAAACATTTTGGTGTCAATATAAAAAACATTTTATACATAATCCGCCTGAATTGTACATCTGCATAATAGGAACTTCCCTGTGTACTTTAACTGTGTACTGTAACATTGTATATACAGTGAATGGCTTAAAATGGTGCCACTACAGAATGCATTTCAGATATTTAATAAAAATCATAAAAACACTTTATAAAACCTGACCATGTACAGTTTAACCACTTGTGATTTACTTGATTACAAATTTAAAGTTGTGTAGTACAGAGGAAAGATATATATTTAAAGAAAAAAAAATAACTATATCTGTCCCAAATACAAAAGAGAGCATGGTTGTTGTTTTTTGAAGATGTCATTTAAAAACAGAGTTGTGACAGTTTAAAATATTTACAGTCATAAAGCAAGCAAACTATTTTTTGTGATGTTTCATGTGATCAGTCGACTCAGCAATCTTATTTCGTTACTACACTTCACACAGAAGTAGCTATACTACTGTATATGCAGATTAACTTACATCATAGACTTTCTTAATCTTGGATATTGCTATTCAGCTCACAGTTTGACCTGCAATTCGCTTCTCCATGTGCCAATGTCTATGCAATGAATGCTGAATAAGGAACGTTAGCACTGTTTTAGACCTGATGCCAGTACATTCCTTCCTGTAAGATTTGTCCTGCCAGTGCTTTCCATTACAAATTTATTTAAATCATTTAAATTCTGAATTTAATTTTGTATTTTCTTGACCTAAGAAAGGTCTCCCACCGCTATGTCCCTGTAATAAGTAGTGTCCTCATAAACAAGGTTTTTGGTAAAAATTAACAACACACAGATTCTTCAGTCAGGACAAACACTGAGAACATGTTCAGGGGATATCCTTATAAAACAAGTGTTCTCTTAAAACTGGTTTAAGTCATACACAACTTTATAAACACTACAAAACAATATAAAGCACTGTCCCAATAATAACTCGACTGTTTTCTACTGACGAGAGTCCTGCAATATTTTTTTACTCCAGTTCAGGTGTTTGACAGAATTTTTTCAGTATGTTCACCTTTTTCTCAAATGGTGACATGGCTGTTAGCACAGCATGGGGAGTTATTGATATGAGGTGCATGCTAGTCAGTTTCTGTGACTGTACATGAGGCGTTTCTGATGTTGCTAAGTATCAAGTCATAACATTCCAACCCTGTTTTGTTTCACATTCTAAATTCCAAGTGTGAAATGCTCCTTTACCTGAGGTTAAATGTAGGGTTTAGAAAGAATATAACACGGGGTCAAGCACAGTGTGGAACAGTGTGCGCCCTAATGTATACAAGCTTCACACAGTATCAAAACCTATACTGACAGTAGGTCAGGTTAAATACTGTAGAGAATGTCTAACAAACCCACCAAAATATTTAAATACCTGTTCAAGTCCGTGTGTCGATAAACAAAAGCTCAGCTCGTCATTTAAGCTTCGCTCCTCATTCACCAACAACTCTCCGACAGGAGACATCGTCTGGAAATATTAAGATTAGAAAACAACCAGGAATTAGACTAATAGCTCAACAGGTACAGACTACAAGTAATCATTTTCTTGCATCATGTAATTCTCAATATTACCTTCTCCCTACCCTTCTTCTCGACATAATGCTGGTTCTCTGAAGACAATTGGGCCATATCAAGTGTAACCTGCAAGTCAGGAAAAATGTAAATATTCTACTACAAGCAAAGGTTTTGAATAATAAATTAAAATCAGATCTTCTGAACAACCTTTTCCAGTCCTTTGGCATGGGCACAGACACTCGACTCCATTTCCACCGATACTTCCACTTCAGCTCTGACTTCTGATTGAGATGTAGTGTTTAATTCAGGGGTAGAATGCTGAACCTCACTAGGAGTCTACAAAACAAGTATCAAGTTATCTGCAGCTAAAGAAAGATAAAACACTTCACTAAATGTTTATGTCAACACAGTTCTCACAAACATGACTTTACTTGAATGCAATTTACCTCATCTGTTACTCCAATCAGTTCTTTACAGGCAACACTGTCTGATGGCAACGTATTCCTCTGATAATAAGAAATCTAATTTATCCAGCAGAATAACAAGCAATGTATGCAAGAGATGAAGTCAAAGTTTGCATATTTATAAAATTTGATATGAATGTAATGTAACATATTACAATAAACAGAAAAATAATTAGACACATTTGTATCTAAGAGTAACAGTACTCGTAAGAATTACACTTTATTCTTTTTTTACCTCACCTTTTTGGATGCATTTTTATCTGTTGTATCTTCTTGTTCTGGGGTCAGTGGATTCTTTGAAGAGGTCATCTAAAAACAGAGTTGTGAAGGTTTAAAATATTTACAGACATAAAGCATGCATACAAAACTATTTTGTGTGCTATTTCATGTGATCAATCGACTCTGCATTTATTGCAACCACGGGGGGCGCAATCCAGTGTCTTTTTGTGCCAGTCCCAAGTCTGCATAAATCCAGAGGGTTGTGTCAGGAAGGGCATTCAACGTAAAACATTTGCCAAATCAATGATGCGAATCACAAATATCATTTCCATACCGGATCGATCGCGGCCCAGGTTAACAACGACCGCCACCAGTGCTGTTGACCTACAGGGTGCTGGTGGAAATTGGGCTACTGTTGGTCGAAAAAGGAGAGGAGGAAGACTTGTTTAAAAGCAGAGAGAGAAAGGTGAGAGTAGGGACTTTGAATGTTGGGACTATGACAGGGAAGGCAAGAGAGTTGGTTGACATGATACAGAGAAAGAAGGTGGACATACTGTGTGTCCAGGAGACAAAGTGGAAAGGTAGCAAGGCTAGAAGCTTAGGATCAAGGTTCAAATAGTTTTACCATGGCGTAGATAGGAAAAGAAATGGAATAGGAATTATTCTGAAAGAGGAGTTTGTTAGGAATGTTCTAGAGGTGAATGGAGTATCAGATGATGAGTCTGAAGCTGGAAATTGAAGGTGTCATGTTCAATGTTGTTAGTGGTTATGCCCCACAGGTAGGATGTGATTTGGAAGTGAAGGATAAATTCTGTGGTCAGTTAGATGAAGTGATGAAGAGCATCCCCAGAGGTGAGAGAGTGGTGATTGGTGCAGACTTCAATGGACATGTTGGGGAAGGGAGCAGAGGTGATGAAAATGTAATGGGCAGGTTTGGTCTTCAGGAAAAGGAACGTAGAAGGACAGATGGTGGTGGACTTTGCAAAGAGGATGGAAATGGCAGTAGTGAATACTTTCTTCCAGAAAAGACAGGAACATAGGTTGACCTATAAGAGCGGAGGCAAAAGCACTCAGGTGGACTACATCTTGCGTCGACGGTATAATCTGAAGGAGATCAATGACTGCAAAGTATTGGTAGGGCAGAGTGATGAGGTTAGCTAAGAAGAAGTGAGACACCTGAGAGGACTGAAGGTTGTAGACAGGATTACTGGGAGATGCAGCGTAAGGTGAAGGTAGAGGTGGTAAAGGCCAAACAAAGAGCATATGAGGACTTGTATGCTAGATTGGATAGTAAGGAGGGAGAGGTGGATCTGTACAGGTTGGTGAAACAGAGAAATAGAGATGGGAAGGATGTGCAGCATGTTAGTGTGATTAAAGATAAAGATGGAAATGTACTGACAGATGCCAGGAGGGTGATGGGAAGATGGAAGGAGTACTTTAAAGAGTTGATAAATGAGGAAAATGAAAGAGAACAAAGAGTAGAAGAGGTGAGTGTTGTGGAGCAGGAAGTAGCAAATATTAGTAAGAGTGAGGTGAGGAGGGCATTACAGAGGATGAAGAGTGGAAAGGTTGTTGGTCCTGATGACATACCTGTGGAGGTATGGAAGTGATTAGGAGAGGTTGCAGTAGAGTTTCTAACTAATTTGTTTAACAAGATCTTGGAGAGTGCGAGGATTCCAGAGGAATGGAGGAGAAGTGTATTGGTGCCGATTTTTAAGGACAAAGGAGATGTGCAGAGCTGTGGCAGTTACAGAGGCATAAAGCTGATGAGCCATACAATGAAGCTTTGGGAAAGGGTAGTGGAAGCTAGGTTAAAGGCAGAGGTGAGCATTTGTGAGCAGCAATATGGTTTCATACCTAGAAAGAGTACAACAGATGCAGTATTTGCTTTATGCTCCATGCTGATGGAGAAGTACAGAGAAGGAATTTGGAGAGGTGGAGGTACAGTACAGACCAAAAGTTTGGACACACCTTCTCATTCAAAGAGCTTGAATTTGTATTATGGCAAGAAAAAAGCAGCTAAGTAAAGAAAAACGAGTGGCCATCATTACTTTAAGAAATGAAGGTCAGTCAGTCCGAAAAATTGGGGAAAACTTTGAAAGTGTCCCCAAGTGCAGTCACAAAAACCATCAACCGCTACAAAGAAACTGGCTCACATGCGGACCGCCCCAGGAAATGAAGACCAAGAGTCACCTCTGCTGCGGAGGATAAGTTCATCCGAGTCACCAGCCTCAGAAATTGCAGGTTAACAGCAGCTCAGATCAGAGACCAGGTCAATGCCACACAGAGTTCTAGCAGCAGACACATCTCTAGAACAACTGTTAAGAGGAGACTGTGTGAATCAGGCCTTCATGGTAGATTATCTGCTAGGAAACCACTGCTAAGGACAGGCAACAAGCAGAAGAGACTTGTTTGGGCTAAAGAACCCATAAAGAACACAATAAAGAAAACTCTTTGAATGAGAAGGTATGTCAAAACTTTTGGTCTGTACTGTATGTTCTGGAAAGCAGAGGAATGAAGGTTAGCCGCAGCAAGATGGAATACATGTGTGTGAATAAGAGGGACCCAAGTGAGGCTACAGGGAGCAGAGGTAAAGAAGGTGCAGGACTTTAAATACTTAGGGTCAACGGTCCAGAGTAATGGTGAGTGTGGAAAGGAGGTGAAGAAGCGGGTACAGGCAGGTTGGAACGGGTGGAGAAAAGTGTCAGGTGTGCTGTGCGATAGAAGAGTATCAGCGATAGTGAAAGGAAAGGTGTACAAGACAGTGGTGAGACCAACAATGCTCTACGGCTTAGAGACAATGGCATTGAAGAAAAGACGGGAGGGAGAGCTGGAGGGAGCAGAGATGAAGATGTTAAGGTTCTCTTTGGGCGTGACAAGGATGGATAGGATTGAGAATGAGTTCATCCGAGGGATAACCCATGTTAGATGTTTTGGAGATAAAGTCAGAGAGGCCAGATTGAGGTGGTTTGGGCATGTTCAGAGGAGAGATTGTGAATATATCGGTAGAAGGATGCTGAGGTTGGAACTGCCAGGCATGAGGTCTAGAGGAAGACCAAATAGGAGATTTATGGATGTAGTGAGAGAGGACATGAAGTTAGTTGTCATGAGAGAAGAGGATACAAAGGATAGGGTTAGATGGAGGCAGATGATTCGCTGTGGCGACCCCTGAAAGGGAACAGACGAAAGACAAAGAAGAAGTTGACTCTGCAATTTCATTACTACCTTTTACACAGAAGTGGCTATACTCCTGTATAGGCAAAAATAAGTAAATTGCTCCTGCACTTATATAGCAACATAAGACACGTTCTCTGGCAGAAATCAGATGTTAAGTGTGTTAAAATGCTTAAAGCATTTAATATACACTAATCCTTTAAAATATTGTAAAACATTACTATCATCTACATACCTTGCATCGCCATGGCCACTCAGAATCACCGTAATTGTAGGTGATCGTTTCACCAGGACAGATGCTCCTTAGGGCAAATAAACAAAGATGAGGTTTACCATCCACACGGATGGTCTTCATTCTGCAGTTTGGTTTAATATCGTCATCATTTACAAGTCTCCCAAGGGAGCCATCATCTCGGGCTGCATCAACACTAAACAAATGACAGTGAAACTCTCAATAATACATCTTTTTCTTATTCCAAATAGACACAGAACAACTTAGAATATCAGCACTAAAAACTTACTATCAAACATTATATTGTTTGAATACATGATCAATGAATATTTAATGGTCAATGTTTTTGAGAAAATAAAACTGGGCCCGTATTTACTAAGCATCACAGAATCCCTCATGGTAATCGTGCTCAAAGTCCATTTAGGACTGAAAACAGTCCTACCTCAGAGTAGGACATAACTTATTTATAAAGCTTCCTATTCTTACTTTCGGTGAGTAGTAAGACTGCAAAAAGGAAAGTGTGTGGCATCACTTTTTACGACACTGAGAGCCGCAAAATCGGCTGCATGTTGCATGTGGGTATTGTAGCTTTGTCAGGTTTTTGTAGTTTTAAACAGTGGTAAAAAAAATAATTTAAATGCTGAAATCAGAAGCAGTTGTGTGAAAGCCTTATGCACCCAGAAAAAAACTTATAGATGTGTGACTCGGCTACATGACGTTATTCTAATCAGACTGCTCCAATCAGAACTGTTTAAAGCCCCTATAATAGAGCTGTGTATGACCATCATAATCTGATCAACATGATTTCTAAAAGAGAAAGTGACACTGGAAAGAAGATGAGAGCGTTTAGCTTGTGGAGGAGGAAGTAAAATAATTAAAGAAATAAGAAATAATTAAAGCTAAATTCTGCCCTACTTTTACCTCTTAAGATAAAAAGTGAATGGAGCCATTCTTTGTGCCACTCTTGAAAACAGTTTCTGTTCAGCTGAAGACATAAGTGTCTTAACAAACATTGCATGCCTGACATTTCCATGGAGTTAAATGCCTTTTTCTAAGCACTGCTTTGCAATGCACACAGAAACGGCGACCAGTGGTGACCACATTCCTGTCATCTGAGGATATCGCCATACCATACTGATATATGGTCACTATTGGTCCGTTTTGGTGCTGCTTTCTGTGATACGTCATATAGCTCCTTGTACACAATAAAAGCATTGGTGGCAGCAATGTCCAAGAAGTGTAGAAAAATCTTTCTGTAACACTTGGTAGTACAACATGGTTTTGTGCGGTGTTGTGTAACAGTGTTATGTAACAGAAACAGCTGATCAGACAGGTCAACGCCCCCCATGTGCTGATTGTAGGCGGTCACAGGTGCAGGACATGGAAATGTTTTTGTCATCCATGTATCTTGTGATTTCACCCTTCTCTGCACAATATCTCCAGTATAAGCAGAATGGATGGTAGAACATACAGATACCCCCACTTTACAAATACAAGAGGCCCATCCCAAATCCATCTGACAGATAACTGGATTTTTTAAATAGTGAATTATCTGCATTTTGGGGACAGCCCTTCCTGTTGTCTCTGTAAGTCCCACATGCACCAAACTTCATTGCAAACAAATTTTTCAGGAGCTTGGGGCTTGTATAAAAAATGTCCCTGTACACGTTGTACCCAGAACCCAGATATGTATGGTCCAAAAGAGACGTCACAGCATCGTATGACAGTCCATGGCCTGTAGGAAAGCTGTTCTTTTCTGTGTACACAGAAAAGTCCACAGTGTATTCATTAAGAGTCTGCAAGAACAAAGAACTTGAAACCCTACCTGGTTCGCTTGGCTTTCATGTACTGTCTCATTCCTAAATTACTTCTAGGATGATGGATAGCTTTGCAAGCATGTCAAATAGTGTCAATCAGAGGTTGAACCCTGAATAGACGGTCATGTTCAGCTGTGCACTTCTTTCTGTCATTCTCCTTATCTGCATCTGGGTGACTCATGTCCATATTCCAAGAAATTGTCCGGTACCTATCTCTTGTTATAACTGTAGCTGGAAAAGGCACAGCGAAAACACTGTTCTGTTGCCAGTAATCACTGATGGAGCTCAGCTTAACCATGGCCATGTAAAAAATGAGTCTGATATAGTGGTACATCTCACTGATGCTTACATCTGTCCATTTATATTTGCGGCCCTTTGAAATTGCCTTGGAAGCCTGATTGTTGGTGTTGTGGCACAGAGTTGACACAGCACTTCCTGAAAAAAAAACAGTTTAAATAGACTCAGGGGAGAATGTGAGTAAGCAGACCTCAGTTGTGGTCCAGTTTCCTGTCCAGGCTGGAATCGCAGAGTCTGTGGAATCGTATCAGCATCAGTCTCTGTGTTCCATGACAGAGTGGACTGCCTGTAGATTACCTGGTTGTTTGCCTTGGCTCTCTTCGAAACGGGTGCTTGAATATTTTCATGTTCAAATCTGTAAAATAAATAAATAAATACATAAAAATATATATAAAAAGTGAGCATGCACAGCAAAGACAATGCTGTGAAATGCTTGTTGTATTACTTCCTGTATTATGATCATGTAAACACTATGGGTAAACAATGTATGTGCACTTATAACATACAGCATTAACAGTAATATAACTATTTCAATATATTATCATTATCAGTCACTTTTAGGGCCATGCCATGCATAACAAAGATAGCAGTTTTTGTCGTGTCATAAAAGTACATGTTTACAATGTAAACTCAATTACATATTTACAATATGTCTGTGCACGAACTCTGTATGATTCTCGATCGCACTGAGAACTGAACGACACCTGCGTGTCCCTGTGCGAGGTGCTGTTGAGGGCAAGCGTGATGCAGCCACATGCCTGAAAATTTTTAAACAAAAATTAAATGGTTAGCATACATTGTCCAAAGCAAATCGATGGGCAATTGATTTACACACAATAGCCTATGTGTCTATATCTGCTGATGGCCCATAGAATGCATAAATATATGTTGATGGACTGTAGACCGCATGCATTTCAGAATCAGAATCAGAAGAGTTTTATTGCCAAGTACGCTTGCACATACAAGGAATTTGTTTTAGTGACAGAGCTCCAGGACAAAACAAATTACAAGACAAAACAGCACGACACAAAACAGGAAAAAAAATTACAACAAATTGAGTAGGATGGATTTTTTTGGGTTAACATCAAATGGAGTAGGGTGTGAGATACTTACAAATAAGTTAAATAAATATCTGTGTTATTGCACAGTATATTGCACAGTGGTGTTGCACTAAATATTGCACATATATTTAATTCACAGTGAGAAGAATGTTTTAGCTGTTCATGAGGTAAATTGCCTGGGGAAAAAAACTGTTCTTGTGCCTGACTGTTCTGGTGTTCGATGCTCTGTATCGTCGGCCGGACGGCAAAAGTTCAAAGAGAAGGTGACTTGGGTGTGAGGGGTCCAAAGTGATATTCCGAGCCCTTTTCTTCACTCTGGATATATACAGTTCTTGTAGTGTGGGTAGGGGAGTGCCGATAATCCTTTCAGCAGTCCGAACCGTCTGTAGCTGAGCCAAACCAGACAGTTATTGAAGTGCACAGGACGGATTCAATGACGGCTGAGTAGAACTGTGTGAGCAGCTCCTGTGGCAGGTTGAACTTCTTCAGCTGGCGAAGGAAATGCACCCTCTGATGGGCCTTTTTAACAATGGAGTCAGTGTGAATGTCCCACTTCAGGTCCTGAGAGATGGTCGTGTCCAGGAACCAGAAGGACTCCACTGCTGTCACAGTGCTGTTCATGATGTTGAGTGGGGGAAGTGCAGGTGGGTTTCTCCTGAAGTCCATGATCATCTCCACTGTCTTGAGCGTGTTCAGCTCCAGGTTGTTGTGACTGCACCAGACAGCCAGCTGCTCGACCTCCCTTCTGTATGCAGACTCATCACCGTCCTGGATGAGGCTGATAATTGTAGTGTCATCTGCAAATTTCAGGAGCTTGACAGTGGGGTCTGTAGAGGTGCAGTAGTTAGTGTAGAGGCTGAACGAGCAATGGGGAGAGAACGTATCCCTGAGGTGCTCCAGTGTTAGTGGTGTGGCTGTTGGACATGAAATCTCCCAGTCTCACTAGCTGCTGCCTGCCTGTCAGAAAGCTGATGATCCAGTGGCAGACAGAGGTAGGAACAGAGAGCTGGATTAGTTTGGTCTGAAGCAGTGATGGGATGATCATATTAAATGCTGATGAAAAGTCTATGAACAAGACTCTTGCATAAGCCCCTGGTTTGTCCAGATGTTGAAGGATGAAGTGCAGTCCCATATTGACTGCATCATCCGCAGACCTGTTTGCTCTATAGGCAAACTGCAGGGGGTCCAATAAGGGACCAATGATGTCCTTCAGTTGGGCCAACACCAGTCTTTCAAATGACTTCATGACTACAGATGTTAGGGCAAATGGTCTGTAGTCATTAAGTCCTGTGATTTTAGTTTTTTTTTGGATTGGGGACGATTGTGGAACATTTAAAGCATGAAGGGACTTTACATTGTTCCAGTGATCTGTTGATCTGTTAGAGACCTGTGTGAAGATGGGAGCCAGCTGGTCAGCACAGGATTTCAGACAGGCATTTCAAGCATTTACACCTCATTTGTTACATTACACCAAAGACAGGTTTGTAAACAAGGCAGTATTTTGTATAGCTAAAACTACCAAGAACTTGGTGAAATACATGATAAACACACAGAGATTAATGACAGTGTTATACATTGGCCAAAACCAAGTGAAATATATTACAAATTAATTTATAGAGTAGGCCTATCACATTAAAAACCCAGAAACTTACTATTAAAATGCAATGAGTAGGCTAATCTAAATTTTATCTTCACATCAGCATCTAACATCATGCACGAACATAAAAAAATGGAACAAAATGTATTACAAATTAATTTAGAGACATTTGAAAAACAGAAAATACCTATAAATGCAGTGAGTATCACTTTTAATTAACATTATAAATGAACCACTGGACGACATTTTAAAGCAATGTCCAGTTACAAAAGTTAGCCCAAACTATTTATATAGTCTGAAAATAAATACAAGTTTTATATAATCAGACAGAGTTATGACATTAAATAACTTACTCCTCAGAATGTTCAGCGGGATCAATTCGTTGTTCAAAATGCAACCTCTCATCGTCTGAGTTGCAAAGGTGATTTCTTTCTCACCGTCCAAAATCATCCAAAGGGCCTTATAATAACAAAGCCAAAGTAGCTTGTGGGCGCGGTTGCATTAAAAATAATTAAATCAGACTGTGAAACTAGACATAGTGTTGGTTTCATACTGATTACTTTATAATTTTGAAATAATTGGTTTCAACATGACTTACTGCATTTAAAAGTAGACACTTCAAGCTTTCTATAGATATATCTCATTTGTGTGTCTTGTTTTCACAGAGTTTCAGTTCATTTTAGTGATGCGTTTTTAAAAACAGTTTGCAGAAAAACAAAAGAAAGAACGTGCACACTGTTTATTTACCTTATATTGCAAAAGCACACACTTTTGTTATTGTGAGTGTACACAAAAGAAGTAGACACCTAACAGATTTGAATGGTGTATAACACTTATTTGTGTGACGAAAAACCAACAGTGTGTTCTTAGTGTCTTTTGCACTGATGAGAAAAAAAGACGCTGGTCACACCGGCGTGACTGGCGACCTCAGAGAGTTAAGATTTCAGCAAGCCATGTCCAGTCCTTATGGTCTCTTATCAATAGAGTCAATTCAAAACCAGTCTCCCAGACCTCGAAGCCATACAGTAGGTACTCAATCAGAATGTTGGTTTCACCACCACGTCTCACGGTGGCAGCATTTGGGTTTGTACGTTTGCTGGCTTTTACCGCTGAGTGGTGCTATATAACTATAGACCGACGCTTCAGGCCTTAGTTTATTCTCTCAAGGATTAATGAGCCGCAGCTCTTTTAGAGCAGCACGTAGTAGCGAATAAAAAGTGTAACATTGTAGTTAAACGAATTCATGATCACAGTACTGAAATTACAATAAAAATTTAGAATTAAAATTAATAAATTAATCTTATTATGATCGAATTTAAGCTAAATAAACGTTAAGACAGTGAGCCATTAGATTTTATCATGTGTAATTAGAAAAGCTACATGTGAAGGGTTTTGTGTCATCTTATATTTTGTGTTCTTTAAATTTGTAGTAGATTTATTAACTGAAATAAATGACCATAAAATTAAAACATTGTCCTGACATTCTACTGCGTCAGCAGATGTCGTTGTCATTCAGCCCCAGTTGTATTTTGCGTTATTATAAGAATGAAATGCAGTAGGCTGTTATGATCATCATAATTTTCTTTAATAATAAATAATGACCCCCGTTGCGCTGTACCACCGCTGGCAAAACCTTATGAAATACATGTTAAACATCAAACGAATTTACAAACACAGTGATAAAATTACAGTACAGATTTAGAATTTAAATTAAATATAGGGTTTCTTATTTGCATCAAATTTAAGCAAAGTAAATGTATATCTTTATATCTAGCCATTAGATTATATCATGTGTAACACTAGCATAAAGGCAGAAAACAGACTTTGGGTGTGCAAGAAAAGAGTTTGCCAGATTAATGTTCCACGATACAATAAAACGATATAATAAAATGATATAACTACATAGCCTTTAAAATACTTCATTTTTATTTAAGTGCACTCACAATTATGCAAAAATTTTATGATTTTGTAAAATAATGAAAGCAAACAGGGGGCTATTCTGTATTGGTTTCGGTGAACTTGAGCGCGTCAGAAAATAAACCGAAACTCTGTGTATACTTGCCTCACAGACGTGAAAAAAAAAAATTATAGAAAGCGAAATGTCTGCTTTTATAGATACTAATGGAAAACGATTTTAGACGTCTAATTTTAGACGATGTAATCCGTAATCCGAAGTGAATTACAGGCGAGTTCACTGCTGCAGAGACAATGAGATGACTTTATCAATGACTTATAAAAATGGTTAAATTCAGTCTCCTTGCTGTTTTTCCCCGACGCATTAATAATCATTAGTCTACTTCTGCCTGTGCATCCTGGAAAAATTTGTGTGTGTGGTTGAGCGCTGATTAGACTATACGTAGAAAATTATAGTGGAGGATCACGACGGCTCAACATTATCAACAAATATGTAACATAAGTAATAAGTAAATAACAATAGCCCACGTTTAGAAAAGCATTTTATTTAGATTATAAATAATAATCCTGTATTTATTTTAGGTGTGCCAGCTGTCACTGTTCTTATGGCTCTTTATCAGAGTAAATCATTCAGTAACAAGCCTGTAAATTTCTATGTAAAACAAGTGCATCTGTATGAATAAATTAATATGATGAGCTATTAATCAGCGATTTATGTAAACGACTCATTATGTAAATGCTCATTGCTGTGCTGTTTGGGGGAGGAACGTGCTGATGACGTTTGGTCTGCTGTGTGTGTGAGAGTCAATAGGTGTCAAGAGGTGTCAATAGGTCTTACATATTCATGAAAAGTCTTGGATTATCCAGTGAAACCGAGACTCTGCTGAAAAAAGTTAGGCACATCAGTCACTTTACCCCAAATAAAAGGTCTTTGAGTGTTATAATACAGTTGTAATACAGTTGTAATACAGTTGTAATATAACAGATGAACGGTGCGTACTGAATACTAAACCTGAACCAGGCACAAGGATTAATAAACCGAGATGAGTGTTTCTTAGCCCCACCCCTGTTTTTCTTTTTTTTATTATAAAATATTTTATGAAAATACCAAAGAAAATTGTGTATAGAGTGATTAAAACAATGCAATTTATGTTATCATCAGGAAAATCTCAATTTCTTCCATTCCAGATCCCAAACTACAGTGGGACCTTGGATTACGAGCATTATTCGTTCCGGAAGCAGGCTCGTATTCCAAAATATTTGTAAACCAAATTTAAATTTTCTATAAGAAATAAGGAAAACTCAAATTATTGGTTCTATAGCCCAAAACAATAAATACTTAAAAATAATTAATACAATATATAAAGTAAAAATAAAACAAATTAACCTGCACTTAACATTTTAAAAAAGTAAAAAATAAATCCAGACAGATAAGTGTTTCCGTTTGTGTGCGCAGGCGTTGTGTATTTGTGTGTGTGCGTGTGTGCGTGTGTTGAATTAGCTCCTTCCCTCGCCTCAAACAAACAAGCAAACAAACAAATGAACCAGCACCTTACCTTTGAAAAGAATCGTGACAGAGCTGAGTTTTCTGTGTAAAGAAAGCATGGTTGTGGAGCCCGGGAACCGGTGTAATGGTAAGAGAGCGTATGTGCGTGTGTTGGTTTCAAATTACACACACATAGGAGGGAGAGGGAGATGTTGATTATACCAGTAAGAGCCGAGCATTAACATCCAGCAGGGGCGACGATTACCCATAATTCCGTAGCAAAAGAGAGAGAGAGAAAAATTATTGGCTCAGTTGTGATCAGTTGACGCTCTTGCTTATTTTATTTTGGTCTCAAAATAAGAGCGCATGCGTGATACAGGCACAACAAAATCCTTAGTCTTGAATTTACACCCAGAGTGTTGATTTAACACTTTCAGAGTACATTCGTGACCATTAGGTCATATATAAACATTTGGGGTGTTAAATCAACACTGGGAATTTTGCTGGGTGATACTCGGCACTCGTAAACTAATACTTGCTCGGTTTCCAATTAAAAATGTATTAAAATCTTTGCTTGGTTTGTGGAACACTCTTTAACCATGTTACTCACAATCCGAGGTTCCACTGTATGAAATTAAAGTGGGGAGGGGTGCATTTTAGTTTCTCTGAATGTATAGGTGAGAACAGCTGATTTGGGGAGGGGTGAATTATTTGCATTTGAATGTTGCCCTGGTTATACTGCATAAATACTATTTAGTAGAACAAAATTTCTCTGTGTTCTGGAAAACTTTATGCGTGTGGTTGAGAGCTGATTAGACTATGTAGGAAATTAAAGAGGAGTTAGTAAACAATAGCCCACGTTTAGAAAAGCATTTTTATTTAGACTATAAAAAATAATCCTGCATCTATTTTTAGGCGTGTCAGATGCCACTTTTTAGTTAGAAATTTTCAATACGAATCTTATAATGCCCACATGACATCAAACATTCCCCATCTTAATATTTTAACAATTTATTTTAACTATTTAAACCATTAAACTATTTAGTTAACTATTTTAGCTATTACTGTTACATTTACTTCAACTAATATTAAAACAATAACAACAATTTTTTATTTTTATTTTATATTATTGATTACATTTAGGCTGAAAAAACTGTTGTCCTCAAAAAGTAACAGATAAGGACTCGTACATCAATCTGATATACTGTACTATAGTTCAAATACAAGAAAACCTTCACATCAACAACCTCCACCAATGAGTCTGGAACGCAGAGTACAGGATGTGTCACACAGCCGTGGTATATAATACTATAAGCGTATTAAACCAAAGAATAGCAGTTAGAAATACCCAAAATAAAATACCTCTGTCTTAACCATTATAGAGACATCACAGCCAGCGGTATTTTTCAGAAATTCTTTACAAAGGTGAGGCTGCGTTGGGCCGGTGTTATGCGTAGAGCGCCTGAGAATTTACTGAAGCTCAAATAAATAAAAAAATTAATAAAATATATATATATATATATATAAGAATTAAATGCAGTAGGCTATTATGATCTTCCTTAATAAATAACGAAAACATTTTAACAAATTACATTTTTACATCCCAGTAGCACCCGTTGTGCTGTACCACTGCCGCAAAAAAATTGAAACATTAAACAAATTTACAATCACAATACTAAAATTACAGTACAAATTTAGAATTTAAATTAAATATGAGTTTCTTATTTGCAAAGAATTTAAGCAAAGTAAATGTATATCTTTATATCTAGCCTTTCAGAAAACTGACTCTGGGTCAGAAAAAGTTTGCCAGATTAATATGCTAAATCTATATAATAAAACTATATAAGACTCCATAGCCTTTATAAGACTCTACTTTTATTTAAGCACACTCCCAATGTCGAAAAAACGTTATGATTTTGTAAATGTTTGAAAGCAAACAGGGTGCGCTGTTCAGTATCGTTTTTGATGAACTTGAGCGTGTAAGAAAATGACCCGAAACTCTGTGTTTTCTTGCCTCACAGACAGACAAAATATATACTTATAGAAAGCGAAATATTTGCTTTTATATAATATTATAAATTAATTATATATATATATATATATATATATATATATATATATATATATATATATATATATAAATAAAAAAAATAAAAAAATAAAAAAAAAAAATATATATATATATATATATATATATATATATATATAACTTTTTTTTTTTTTTAATGGAAAAAAAATTGACAATGTAATTCGTATGAAAAGTGGATTTTTGGCGCATCCACTGCTGTGGAGACGACAAGATAACATGATCACCTTCATCACCACAGCCGGAACCAAAGACATCATTAATTTATCAATGATTTTTTTAAATGGTGAAAGTCAGTCTCCTTGCTGTTTTTCCCGGCACATTCATAATCATTAGTCTACTTAAATTAACAAATATTATAAGTAAAAACAATAGCCCACGTTTAGAAAACGTTTATAAATTATTTCCAACATGAGTTGGCCCGGTGTTATGCACAGATCGCTGGGAGATTTCCTGATGCTCAAATCTCCGAAATCGTTGAGGCATTTTTTCTAAATAATGTCACGAACTGGAGGTTGTGGGACAGCTCAGCCCAAATGAGGTAGCGGGCCCAGGAGCACTGGCGATCAGCAATGAAGCATCTCAGGTAGCGCTCCAGTTGTTGGTTCGCTCCGTCTGACGGATGTCTGTGGATGGTAACCGGAGGACAGACTGCAGATGGAATTGATCAGATGGCAGAAGGCCTTCCAGAACCGGGATGTGAACTGGGGCCCCCTGTCCGAGTCGATGTCCTTTGGGAACGCATGCAGGCGGCCTACGTGCTCTAATATCAGCTCGCTGTTCTTTTAGCTGACAGGAGACCGGAAAGGGCCACCAGGAGAACAGCTTTGGGGAACTGGTCGAAGATGGTGAGGATGGTGTTTTTTCCTTCGGAAATCGGCAGGAAATCGGTGATGAAGTCAACGGCAATGTGTGTCCCCTGGTAATGGTTGGTTGCTGTCCTTGGACCTGGCACACACTGGGCACTTCGGCCCTGATGGCATCGGGTACATAGAGTCGGCCAGGCGGCACACCTGCCGGTTTGGTCTCCGTAGCTTGTGCCTGGCGAACCCTCGTTTCTAAGTTCCAACTGAGTGGTGCGAGGATCTTGGTGGGGTCCGCCTGGGGGATGTCTTCCTCATGCTGTCGGGAGAGGGCGTCGGCTTTGGTGTTCCTGGACCCTGGGCGGTATGACAGGTGGAAATTATAATTATCAAAAAACAGTGCCCACCGCGCCTGTCTGGGGTTGAGTTGTTTTAAGGTGCGGATAGTGATGAGGTTTTGATGGTCGATCCAGACGATGAACGGCAGTGTCGCCATTCCTTCAAAGGCCACTTTATGGCCAGCAGCACGCGGTTCCCTACTCCGTATTACTGCTGAGTGGGGTCAAATTTCTTGGAGAAAAAACTGCAGGGGTGCAGTTTTTGGTCTGGACCTTGCTGGGAGAGAACAGCTCCGGCGCCCACATCCGAAGCGTCCACCTCCACAACGAATGGTTTGTCAGCATCCAGGTGAAGGAGGATGGGAGCAGTGGTGAAGTGGCGACAGTTTATGGAAGGCGGAGACAGCAGTTGAGGTGAGGTTGAAAGGGTGAGATGATGGGCGAGTCAGAGCAGTTAGTGGAGCTGCAACGGTACTGTAGTCCCGGATAAAGCGGCGATAGAAATTGGCAAACCCGCGAAATCGCTGGAGTTGTTTAAGAGTCTTGGGTAGCGGCCAATGACTCACAACTTCCAGTTTCTATGGGTCCATGGCCACACCCTGGGACGAGATGACAAAACCCAGGAATGTGGTGGAGCGCTTGTGAAAAGCGCACTTCTCCAACTTACAGTACAGCTGGTGGGCGAGCAATCTCTTTAGAACCGCTCTGACGTGCTGGATATGTTCATTGATGGTTCAGGAGTAGATGAGGATGTCATCGAGGTAGACGAACACCCAGCTGCCTAACATGTCTCTGAGGGCGTCATTGATGAACTGTTGAAATGCAGCAGGTGCCTTGCAGAGACCAAAGGGGATGACCAGACTCTTGTAGTGTCCTGTAGGTGTGATGAAGGCCGTCTTCCACTCATCGCCCTCTCTGATGTGCAACAAGTTGTAGGCGCTCCGGAGGTCCAACTTAGTGAAGATAGTGGCACCAGAGAGGGCGTCCAGGGCAGAGTTGGTAAGAGGCAGCGGGTGTCTGTTTTTTATGCTGATGTTATTGAGCCCCCGGTAATCGACACAGGGGCGTAGACTACCATCGCGTTTTTTCACGAAGAAGAACCCCGCGGTGGCAGGTGAGGAGGAAGGCTGGACGGTACCATGGCGAAGTCCGCTGGAAACATACTCCTCCATTGCCTGCATCTCGGTGTTGGATAGTGAATAGAAGTGGCCGCGGAGTGGCATGGCAACTGGCTGAAAATCGATTGCCAGGTTGTATGGGCGATGAGGAGGTAGGTGGGTGGCGCGTCTCTTACAGAAAACTTCAGCCAGGTCCCGGTAGTCTAGCGGGATGTTGTCTGTGTCGACATCGGGGGCCTTGGACTCCCTAGAGCATGTCCCAGCCTCGGCCCGTAGGCAGAGCTTGGTGCAGGTCGGCCCCCACTGTGGGGATTTTGGGTCCATGATATGAGTGGGTCATTACGTAGCAGCCAAGGGTGTCTGCGGATGATGGGTGGTGATGAAATGGTGGTGGTGTAAAACTGAATCTGTTCCTGATGCTGGTTGATGATGAGAGTGATGGGCTGAGTTTGAAAGGTGATGGGGCTGGAGGAAAGGGACTGACCGTCAACTGATGTAATTTTGACGGGCTGGGATAACGCCTCGATTTTTACCCTCTTCATTTTTGGCGTATGAAGAGTCAATGAAGTTACCTGCGGCCCCAGAGTCGACGAACGCGGTACTTCCGACCCGTTTGTGGCCAATCTGGAGGTGTACTTTTACCGTGAGACGGGCATCATTAGTCAGAGTGGTGGAGAGGGAGATGAGACCCGGTGAGCTACTCTCACCTCTCACCGGAACTGCGCGTTTCCCGGCCTCAGAGGACAGATGGCTTGATGGAGAGGTGAGCAAACTCCGCTGGGTTTACTGCTGATGGCTCAGTTATTCTGTCAGGAACTAACCGGAGATGAACCAGAAGACTAGCAGTTAGCCCTGTAGCGTGGCTGGTAAACCCAAATGTGGAAGTAGCGCAAGCAGGCAGGATAACCACGCTGGTTATTATTAGAACTCTCCGGAAGTGAGAGCAAGAGTTTACACAAATAAACCCGCGTTCTAAATACACACACCCAATCGGAAGCGATAACCCAAGAAAGTGAGTACTCGCGTTTAGACGAGCGAAGCGTCTGTGATAGCATGGGCAAAACTCAATGACTGAGCGAGTGTAAAGCTCCATCTTGTTTCCTTTTATGCTTCCTAAGACGCGACCGTACTACTTCCGGGTCCTCGTGCTGGTCGAATTAGCAGTGCACATGACAAATAGGCGCTATCTTTATTAACTGATGGAGGTTTTGAGTTGTATACACACGCATTCTTGCCTAAACTCTTAAAACTACACCTGTGACACAATAACAGTAATATTTCGAACATTTTGCAGGCTGACATTTGGAGAAATGAGAATGTAATGAATGAACCAGTTGTTGGGTCAAAATAACGGAACCAGGTGTTCATTTGTAAATGACCCACTACATCTCATATGACCCAACATGAGCAACCCAGCAATGTGTTTTAAATAACAATAAACAGATACAGAGATACGCTATATAAGCGTTTATACTTTGTACAAATAAAATTGTCAGCTAGTGAAGTTGATCTAAACAACATTTAACCAATGTTTTTTTTGACTCATTATTGTACAGTAAATATCAATAGCTCTGGTTCCGATTTTTCATGTTTGTTGTGTAAAGTACTCATGTGGAAATTACCTTCATTGTATTTCTTCAATACAACATTTTTTTTATGACTAAATTGTATTTTAAAACTGCGGCGAGTAAAAATGTCACTTTGCGGCACCTGGCGGTCATTTCACGAATGACTTTGAAATGCAACGGATTTATTTTGGCCGCTGTCGTTTTGCCGCAGCAATGAGTGCGGCAGTAATAGCCATTCCGGTTGGGTACCTACACTGAAAAAAAGAATCCTTTGAATTTATTTGATCTTAATGTGTACATCATCAAAATGTGGCCAAATTACACAATTTTTGCCTGCTAAACCAACATTTTTCATTCATGTTAAACTTGTGTGAAAGAATCATGTTTACCTAACATAATCTTTATCATTTACTGTAATAGCAATCGGTTGTGTAATTGTAATGTAATTTAATTATGTCAATGATACTCCATTATTATTGACAAGTCTAATATGTTTTTTGTGCTACTTATGTTACTACAACTAGATTTTATACCATAATGTATACCTGTCACAGTTACTGCTTGCGGGACGAAGGAATGGCATTAAAGCAGAGGTGAGGTGATCAAAAGGATTTTAATGAGAACAAGACAGGGAACCAAAAGAACAGAACATGAACTTTAAACATAGGACATACAAACTAGATATTACGAACAGACTGAGAGACAGACAGGCCAGGAGACAGACAAAGAAGGAGAACATAGAACCAGGAGAACTCAGCGCCAGGAGAATACGGAGAACTAGAATAACACAGAAATAGAAGGACACAGAACTAGACAAAGACAGAGCCAGAAGAACACAGAGCTAAACAACAAACCGTAACCCAGAACAAACAGTAACCCTCACGAACAGATGCAAGACAAAGACCGGTTAAACTCAAGAACATTTATAATCACACTAATTAGCAACCTCAGTTCAGGTGAGCGCCACATCACCTGACCGAGGTGCATTCTGGGGATTTGAGTCTTTCACAGCAAAGAACACAAAGAAAACAGAAAAAACAAAGGAAGTCTCTGGTCGCTTTGGCGCCCTCTAGGGGTGATCCCTGACATAACCCCACCCCCCCTAAATGGCACACCACCGGGGCGCCAACAGAGGACCCGGACACCCTCCGCAAGGTCCCAGAACCGTCCTCCCCACAGCGAGGCTGCAAGGCCTTTTCCCTTGGAATGAAAAGGAGATTAATCCAAGGCTGGTGCCGAGGTCGGACGGCGGAGTGGGCACGGAGTCCTCGAAGAAGGGCGGAGGCAGGAGCACGGCGCCTTCGAACCCGTTCGGAGGCAGGAGCACGGCGCCCTCGAACCCGTGCGGAGGAGGCGGCGGCAGGAGCACGGCGCCCTCGAACCCGTGCGGAGGAGGCGGCGGCAGGAGCACGGCGTCCTCGAACCCGTGCGGAGGAGGCGGCGGCAGGAGCACGGCGCCCTCGAACCCGTGCGGAGGAGGCGGCGGCAGGAGCACGGCGCCCTCGAACCCGTGCGGAGGAGGCGGCGGCAGGAGCACGGC
>JAAGKR010007006.1:0-39431 GCA_011419295.1 Clarias macrocephalus | reverse complement strand
ATATGAAATAAAATTAAAGTTAAATGAGTTAATAACTGTAACTTTTATCCAGTGTATTGGGTATTTTAGTGGAATCTTCTAATGTTAAAGAGAAAAAAAGCTAAATTTGACAAAAATATTAAATAAAGAAACATATTTGATCCAAACAAGGCTTTAAAACCTGTGGGTTGGTGTAGTTTTGGCCACTGCACCAAAAAAAGGTAAAAGAAAGAAAATAATGAAAATTCACGGCTAAATTACCAGTTTGTGACATAATTGCCCAAAGCAACCATAACACCACCAAGTAGCTGATACAGGCTAACGATTCACTATGATGGTTTTAATAACAATAAGGATAGAAGTTATATATTTATAATAGCATTATCATCATCATAAAAACCCTGCTCTGTTTTCTGTGTTAGAAAAAAATGGAAGGTTTGAACAGGATGGAAATCAAGCCAGACCTTGTGGATCAAATCATCTGATGAAGAGAAAGAAGAAAAAAAAACTCTGTGTTCTGTTTTGTACTGAGCCCCTAAAGGGACATGGGTGAAAAAAATAAATGTTGAAGGAAAAAAAAAATTCCACCATGAAAAAAAAAATGTGAGGCAAAAAAAAATAGGCTAATAGGATATGGGTGAAAAAAAAACTTTCAGCTGGGGGGGGTGGGGGGTTATTGCGAGATCTCGCAAAAGTTTGCGAGATCTCGCAAAACTTGACTCTTCAGCGTAGTCCAGCAGGTGGCAGTAAGTAATTCCTAAAAGCTTGATCCTTGTCCACGCAATACCGATCCAGTTCCGTCCATTAATGCACCTAAAAGCTGGTTGCAAACCGCTCAAAAAATAAAGGAAGAAGAAGCAGCATTGGGGAAAGATAATACTCGGATAATGGGTTACACGTGCATTGTTAAACAGGCATGGAGAGAATTACTGAGTAGAATTCTGAGTAGCTGAATTTTACTTTAAGCTTGGGCTTAAATATGTTTTGTATGATTCTTGGAAACTACCTTATTAATATTTCTCCTCCGCATCCATTCTCAGAAGCTAAAGAAAAGCTTTCACTTTCTTAATGACTTCTGCTGACTCTGTGAAAGAGCAACAAGTGGCAGCACTAGTTTGATTTGTCAAGACCTTCTGTACTGTAATAGTGAGAGGAAAGCAAGACATGTACAGACGAGGAGGGAGATGTTAATGCCTAATAGAGCTGGCTGGTGTAAATGCACTAGAGGGTTAGAACTCTCTCTCCCAAGAAAAATAAATACATGTTGCCGTCCATATCTTATTTGGTGTTACTGAATTGTATATTGTTGCATTTCATATTCATATATGTGTACTGTTGAATACCAATACTGCCATCCTGTTAGGTTGTTTTTTATATGGTATGTCTAATAGCTTATAATGAGATCTCAGACATGCCAGACTCAACTGTACTGCATGGTTATGCATTGAATTACTACTGGGTGAAAAAATTCTGATCTTCCATCATTACTGCCTCAGATCTCATCCAGAATGCGGTGTGCGTTCTGTCTTGTTGCATTAATCGTTTTTATGTAACGCTGCCTGGCCTTGTTATTTATGTCAGTGAAAGTTTAGTTTACATTTTCAGGCACAAGTTTTTTTTTGTTTTTCTGAGGCAAAGCAATTACTTTGATAAATAATATTTGCTTTGCGTTTGTGCATTAATCATTTATATTAAACTTGTCTCAGACTGTATGAAATAACAGGAATGTAAGAAATAGGCCACATTTCACACTTCTATATCAATGCAGCTAATGAGTTATAGACAACTAGACTATTCATTAATCTCTCTACGCATTAATATATTTAATCCGCACCACGAGATGCAGGGCTTCTGAGGGGGTCAGCGAAATAGGAGTTTGTGTGAGTGCTTATGACACGCGGAGGAAGAACTTTCCCGTTTTGAGATAGTGTGGGATTATTATTTGGGAACTAAAAAAAGGAAACCAAAAAAAAACTGAAAACACAAACTAACCAGAGCTCCGTCGTCTCCTCAAGACCGAACGGGGCTCTGGAAACTAAAAATACAACTTCTCGCCCTCACTGGACGAGTCGACCCTTACTAAGGGCTTATGTGTGATTTTTGTGCTTTTGAAGCTTTTTTTTGTTCCTTTTAAGCTTTTTAGGTCTTTTGCCATTGTCATTGGCCCTTATACCTTACTGGTGCTACCTAATGGTCACATGAAGTGCGCAGGTATCAGGGCCCTTAAATAGACCCAACGACCCAGGTGCAGCATGTCCACACTATTTGCATTTGTGGCGGCGTCGCCTAGCAACCGCATGTCTAAATGGCCATGGCTCTCTGTGCAGAGTATTTTCTTGTAGCTCTGCCCATCGCGAGAACCACATTGTTACTATAGTTAAAACAAAAAAATCACTAAGTTTAATTTATTGACATATGTAGAAATACAAGCTTGTTTTTGTCAAGTAAAAAAAAAATTTAATGTAAAAACCATATAATTAAAAGTGTTGGATTTTGGGGCACCATGGTGACATAATGCTCCATAATGGAGGCCTTGCACCTCCAGGGTCGAGGGTTTGAATCCCTGCCTCAGGTCTGTGTGCATGGAGTTTGCATGTTCTCTCCGTGCTTGTTGGGTTTCCTCTGCGTACTACAGTTTCCTCCCATGGTCCAAAGGCATGTAGGTTAGGCTAAATGGCGTTCCCAAGTTACCCGTAGTGTGTGTCTGAGTGTGTGCCCTGTGATGGATTGGCACCCCATTCAGGGTGGACCCTGCCCCAAGTCACCTGGGATAGGTTCCAGGCCTCACTCGGCCCTGTAAATTAATAATTAATTACCTCACTATGTATGTGAATACTGAAATCTAATCTGACAAATAATTCAGCCTGACTACTGATTACACTGTATTGCAAGTGTATTACAAAAAAATGGTATAGCTTTATATATTTTTCCACAGAACCTGTATCACATACATTATCTACAGTATGTTTAAAATCGTAACCTTTTTAACAATTTGGCTTTGATAAAAGGGATTTAAAGGTATATTTCTCTGCTTGGGTAATGATTAACAGCTGTCGTTTTTAACAAGGTGAACATAAATAAAGGCAGATAAAAGAAATATTTCCAATTAAATTCAAATTTTGATGACATTTTTATGAATGTTTTTATAAAGATGTGTAAAAGTAAACAACACCTGCTAAATTTAATTCAGCTCATTTTAAGGGTTATAGAACGAACTGGTTCTCATTTATCCTGTAATTGGTTCATATTTTCCCTGAAATGGTAAGATATTTAAAAGGCAAGTGCTGTACTATATTAAGCATCATCACATCAGAAACAGGAGTCAATATACAAAAGAAATGAAAGCGCGAAAAAGAAAGCATGACTTGATTTTCCTTCTGCAATTTTGCAGGCAGTTACTGGAATGCAGCGTCCTTCACCACACCATCCTCCTACCTGCATTTCTCCACTTTTCAAGCGGAAACAAGTGCTGATATTTCCTTCTACTTTAAGACTTCTGCACCTCGTGGAGTTTTCCTGGAGAACTTGGGTAACACGGATTTTATCCGCCTGGAGCTAAAATGTGAGTCTCATTCTTACACACACACACACACACACACACACACACACACACACACACACACAGTACATATACATACGCACTCATATACTGTACATACACACAGTATTCTGCATAATCTGCATATTCTGTTTTATTCATTTGAATTCATTCAGAATTTTGTAAAAGTGATATTTTGATTATTGTAGGTGAGTTATTGTAGTATTGTATAGTTGGTCACTGTTTTTCCATGTAAACTCCAGAGTCTGTAATATAAAGTGTGTAAAAATGCCAGTAGTTTCTGAAATATTCAACCCAGCAGCAAGAACAACCATGCTATGAGCAAAATCACTAAGATCACTTTTTTCCCCGATTTTGTTTTTTTGATTCAGTCGTGAATGTCAACTGAAACTCTTGATCTGTATCTTCATGAATAAAGGCATTGCATTGCTGCCATATGATTGGCTGACTGGATAATTACTACAGGTTACAGGTGTTCCTAATAAAGTGGACAGTGAGTGAGAGAAAACCAACAAACAAAAAAAAACTCCTGACTGAAAATTTGTGATTTTCATAATTGTTTTGTATTTTTAGTAATCACTAAATATTTAGTAATGTAATAAGTGTTTTATAAATGTATTCATGGACAAAAGAAACATTGCACATATAAATTCTTTACAACAATCATAAGAAAGATTGATTAAAAAAAAATCATTAGAAATTCAAAATTCAGACAACATGAACAGTTACGTAGCGTTAAGATTTCCTTATGCATGTCCAGCAAGTCCAGCTGCAGGAAACGGTGTTAAACAGTGTGACGATTTAGTAACCCTGGAATACCAGCAGCAGCAGTGGCACTAATTACTGTATGATTTCCCAAATGACAGTATCAAATTAGCCTGTCTTGTCTTCGCATTGTCACTCTTGGTCACTCCAGATCTAGAGCATCAGCAGTGAAACTGGTTGTTCAGAATCTGTTCCGGAAACGTTATCCCTGGCAACTCAAAAGCTGTCTGGTGTGACGTCTGTTTATGTTGCAATTTTAAGTTGAAGCGTTCCGATGGTCCTTGAAAGCGCTTCCACTCCCTGAAGGCCAACACAGAGAGACTGAGGCGCTTCTTCTTTCCGCAGGCTATAAGGAATCGCAATCACAACACCACATAGGACTTAACACTCTGAGCTGCTTTCTGACTACCCACCGCATCGCTCATATGGCACACTTGCACATTTTGCACACCACAGTACTGCGAACTTTGTACTGCAACTTCTACACTACATTACATTTGAACAATATTTAATTATTTTATTATATATTTTCTATACAGTGGAACCTTGGATTACGAGCATAATTCGTTCCGGAAGTGGGCTCGTATTCCAAAACACTCTTAAATTAAATCATCATTTCCCATAAGAAATAATGAAATTATTCGTTCCACAGCCCCCAAAAATAAATACATAAAAATAATTAATACAATCTATAAAATGAAAATAAAACAATCTGCACTTTACCTTTAAAAAAAGTACAAATAAATCATGACAGATAAGTGTTTCTGTTGGTGCGTGCAGGCGCCGTGTGTGTGTGTGTGTGTGTGTGTGTGTGTGTGTGTGTGTGTGTGTGTGTGTAATTAGCCCCTTCCCTCGCCTCGTTTTACACAGTAACACTCCATTATTAAGGGAATCACTGCTGTAAAGTAAAAAAAAATGAACCAGCACCTTACCTTTGAAAAGAATCGCGACAGAGCAGAGTTTCTGTGCGTTTGTGAAGCCGAGGGGGGAGGGGGGGAAGGTGAGAGAGTGCCGCTCAGTGTCAAAATAAGAGTCGCATGTGTGAAGCATGATACTCGGCACTCGTAAACTAATACTTGCTCGGTTTCCGAATAAAAAATTATTTAAAATCTTTGCTCGGTTTGCGGAACACTCGTAAACCACGTTACTCGCAATCCGAGGTTCCACTGCATTTCTATTTTTATTCTATTTGATTTCATTATTTTTATTGCTTGTACATTATGTAAAAGTCTTTTACATCCAAGTTTATTTCCATATTTCTCTTGTATTTCTAATTTGTAAATTCTCTTACTTCTCTTATTTCGAAACTTTCTTTTTGAAATCTTGAGGTCATCAGCAGTCGGATAAACATCTCACATCATATCATACTGTGTGTGACTCTAGTGACGAATAAAATTAGAATTTGATTTGATTTGGTGTCAGCTGGACATAATCGCAGGGGAGGTTTTATGCACGTGTGCGGCGCTCCTTACGAAGATATGAGGTGTAGGTTATACGGGACCATGTCTTTTATAATTTTTTTGAAAGTGCAGCATTTTTTTTTCTTGTTCATAAGTAAAAAAAAGACCTCTGTCAGACTTTTTTTTTTTTTTGGCATGTTTTAAAAACATCTGCTCAATAATAAGGTCCCTGTTCGCTTGTGATAAGATTAAGTGGTAGATGTTTCACCTGCCATGCGGAAGCCCCGGGTTCGATTCCCAGCCAATGCCAAACCTCAGAGACTGGATGCAGTGCCGGTCCCAAGCCTGCGGATTGAAAGCGCTGTCAGGCGTAAAACCTGTGCCAGGCTTGTTTGTTCGGACCGGATGGTCCTCCGTGGCGATCCTTTGCCGGGAGCAGCCGAAAGACCACAACCTACAGAGCGTACAGACATAAGTGTTGAGGATTAAACTTGAACTAGAATTGGTCTTGTCTTTCTATAATCCAACTGATTATTATTGAAAGTAACTAAACAGTTTATTTTTAACATTTATGTATATGTATTACTCTCCAGCACCAAGTGTGGTTTCCTTCTCCTTTGATGTGGGTAATGGACCGGTCGAGCTGAAGATCCACTCGCCATCGCCACTAAACGATGACCAGTGGCATCGCGTCAGAGCCGAGAGGAATGTAAAAGAGGCTGTGCTGCAACTGGATCAGCAATACAGAGAGGTTCGAGCTGCACCTGCACAAGGACACACACGTCTGGAGCTTTACAGCCAGCTGTATGTGGGTAAGACACACGCGCACTGAAGAGCTGTTGTGTTCGTAACATGATTGACAGGAAGGTTTAAAATACAGTGTTTGGAGGGTTTATTTTCTATGTAATGATATAATACTCTTGCCTTTGATCACACTGTTCCAACAACAACTTTCCATCATGTTCCTTGAGATATTGAGGTATTCTGAAGGGTAGGAGCATTACAAATGTGCATAATTCTTAATGCTGCAGTAGTTCACAATTTTCCCAGTGATGTAGCGTGGACAATGGTTGAAAGAACATGTGAAAGCCGGATTCACATGCATATAACTTAATAATCTACACCCTGCCTGGTACAGCGGGTGACCAAAGTGGGTGAAATTTGGATTATTAAAAAAAAATTATAATAATAAAAATACCTTTTTATTGGAAAAAAATGCAACAGAAAAGTAACAAAAAAAAAGTAATTTTGTTTTTTTTTTTGTGCTATTAATAGTGTGAAACTTTGAATTTTGAGTCTCTTACAAGGTAATTATCCTTGAAAAAGAACGCCTACTACTTTCTCCTGCTCCGTTTTTTTGTTCCCTGTACATTCTCTTTAACAAATGACTCTCAGCCATGTTCAGAAAGTTTGCCGAGCAATTGCTCTCCCGTGTCAGGCACTAGCACAGCAGATTATCTAAAACCGGAAGAAAAATTCTGCAGTGTTCTGGACACAATGTCTACAGTTGGGTTGATCATAATTAAACATATGAACCCAACTGACTGCTCGACTCCTGAGTAACGTGTAGTCGCGGCTAGCGTTAATCAGTCCGACTCTGATTAGATTTTGTATCACAGCCTCATTATGCAAAACTCAGAGCTCCTGAAAACGTTGTTTCTTTTTCCAGATCGGAGGAATTAATGACCTGCATATCAATGTCCTCATTAATTGTTTTGTTTTATTTTATTTTATTAAAGTATTTTAACACAGAAGATACTTCAATCTCTTCTTTGTTCCAGTCGGTCCGATCTGTCTTTCTATCTGTCTATTGATAAAGATACTGTCTATAATAGGGTTTGTAGATGTTGTCTATACTGTCTATAATAGGCTCGATGTTAACCCCGTAGACCTAAAAGAGAGAGTTTTCTTTCTTTCTTTCATTTCTTTGATTTTTTATGGATGAGCGGTGAGGGGCTATCTTTCTTGTCTGAGTAATTTCAAGATAATAATTAATTTTATTATAAGATAATAAATTATGAATAAATAATTTTGAGAATAATTTTTTTTAAATGCTTGGACTCAATCAGCACTTGTGCTCCAACTAGTAATGCGGAGATGATGAATCAGGGTTTAAATGGATTTGGGACAGATCTTGACGTTGCATACTTGTAGTGTGACTTTTTAATGGGAGATCATGTTGCAAAGCAAAAGGCTATGCAGTCAGATTTTACTAAATATCACCTTTTTGGGCTGCTAACATACAGTATACTACTGTACTGTACACTATACTGCCAAAAGTATTCGCTTGCCTGCCTTCAAATGCATACTGTACTGTATGAACTTTAGTAACATCCAATTCTCAATCCATAGGCTTTAATATGATGTTGGCCGACCCTTTGCAGCTATAACAGCTTTACCTCTTCTAGGAAGGATTTCCACAAAGTTTAGGAGTGTTTTGACTGTCCTTCCAGAAGCACATTTGTGAGGTCAGACATAATGTTGGACGAGAAGGCCTGGCTGAGACGCATTATTTGTGACTCCAGAGAACTGGAGTCTCCACTGCTCCAGAGTCCAGTGACGGCGTGCTTTATACTGTACCACTGCATCCGATGCTTTGAATTCCACTTGGTGATGTATGGCTTGGTTGCAGCTGCTCAGCCTTGGAAAACAATTCCGTGAAACTCTCTATACACTGTCCTTGAGCTGATCTGAAGCTTGGAGGTCTGTAGCTATTGACTCAAAAAGTTGGTGACCTCTATGCACCGGTGACCCTGCTCTGTGCTGTCTTTTATGCGGTTTACAACTTTGCAGCTGTGTTGCTGCTGTTTCCAGTTGTTTCCAGTTTGTTATGATACCACTAACAGTTGACTGTGGAATTTTTTGTAGCGAGGAAATTTCCCGACTGGACTTGTATTGCTCAGGTGGCATCCTATCACGGTACCACACTGGAATTCACTTTCTTATGGCCACACGGTGGTTGAGTCCAAATCCTGAAAGTTCTCATCACATTGTGTGCACATGGAAATGCTTTTATTTTAACTATTAAAACTAGTATATGATTGGCTTTTTATGTAACTTCAACAAGGGTTTTAAGTGATCATTATTTTTCTCTGACCACATTTCTTCCCCAAAGTTGATAATTCAGCACTATCCACCTCCAACAAATCTACCTCCTGGGTCCAGGTTCGATTCCCGCCCATGGTTCCTCTGGGTACTCCGGTTTCCCCTCACAGTCCAAAGACATGCAGACTAGGCTAATTGGCTTCCCAAATTGCCCAAATGAGTGTGTGTGTGTGTATATGCATGTGTGCCCTACGATGGATTGGCAACCTGTTCAGGGTGTACCCCGCCTTGTGCCCCAAGTCTCCTGGGATAGGCTCCAGGGTCCCCATGACCCATTATACAGAATAAAGTGGTATAATGGAAACTCTGTTCTGTCAGGATTCTTCTCAAAGGTAAAGTGCAGATTAATTTGTTTTATTTTTACTTAACTCCCCCGGAATTGCTCCTTAATTTAGTCGTGTCCAATTCCTCCCCATCACTAGGGGGCTCCACATTAAGGCTACTACTACCACTCCATCAGAAGGGCTGAAGACTATCACGTGTTTCCTCCGAACCACGTGACGCCAGCCCGACCGCATCTTTTCGAACTGCTCGCTCACGCACCGTTGGGGGCGGCGGACAGCGCTATCCGCTCCTTCCGCTCGCGTGAGCTCACAGACGCCCCTGATTGGCTGTTGAGTGATTAATGTGGGAGCACTAAGTACCTTTCATCCCTCTCATCCCTCCCCTCTGAGAGAGCTCGGCCAATCAGCTCTCTCTAGACCTCCGGCTGCGAGAGGTTACAGCATCATCCGGGAATCAAACTCACAATCTCCAGAAGATATTTACTTTACTTTTTTTTTTGTATTATTATATTATTGTATTTTATAATTATTTTTATATGAATATTTATGGGTTCATTATTTCTTATGGAGAAATTCACTTTGTGGTTTGATGTACAAGCACGTCTCTGGAACAAATTATGCTCGCAATCCAAGATTTAACTGTATACAGTATAATGTGTGTGTATTGTACAAAGTATATTAATGCAAATCTGGAAAAGATTAAGATGTTCAAATAGATTTTCCGTTAGAGGGTGTTTTTTAGCATTAATTCACCTGGTAATATTTCACATCATTAAAATGTCTCAGTTTAGATGAGAGCCTGCAGAGCTGAAGATTATTAAAAGCATAAAATGTTCTAATTCATTAAAGAAGACTCCAATGCAGTTTAGCCTAATCAGTCATTTCTACATAAATCCATCTCATTATTCAACAGTCGTAAGGTAAATTGCTTTTATTTCCATTGTATTTGGTTTGCAAAAGTTGCTTGATGTTTTGGCTTTCGACCAAATGGCTCATGGTTTCATCAGATCACAGAATCTTTTTTTTTCTTTTTCTTTTCAAAAGCTCTCAGATTTTCTAACATGGTCTTTATCAGAAGTGCCTTGCTTCTGTCCACACTCCAATAAAAAGCTGATGATACTATTCCTGTCTGTACAGGCGCTTCTACTTCAGCCAGTGAGCTCTGAAACCCCTTCAAGCACTGCAGCCACCGATTTCCATTCTCCCTTTTGGTGTCTCGGTTGTGCCATAATTTTCCCATATTATTGTAACTGATTTCAGAGGGCTTCTAAAAGGTTAAAAGTTTAATGTTTTAATAACCTTCTCCATGGTTTTTCCTGCTTAAAACTTCACATCAAAGCTTCACAGGACGTATCTTGGTCCTCATCACAGCAGGACTGTGATTAATATTATTACTATTATTATTATTATTATTATTGTTATTGTTATTGGGGTGGATACTTTTTGGAAGTGGGTATTTCGCCTGTGTGATTTCTGACAAGTCCTAAGACCTCCTTATGACATGCTTGTCAATCTTTTCAAGGGTTTTATTATCATCTCATTGTAAAGAGAAGGTTGATATATATTTATCGCTATGCAGTGACAAATATGCATGTCAAAACAAATGCCAGTACATACGATTAAGCTCCTTGAGTTTCAGCATGGCGGCGTTCCATTCCGAAGTGTACTCCACACCGTTTGCAGGGAATGTCGGTGAAGGGAACTTCCCTCAACAAAACTCCACCGCTCAGAACACCAGCACGAAGTCACAAGCATAGATGTCACTTCCTCCATGCGTTACCATGGTAACATAAGCACCTCGGATACCTGTCGCTGCTGCCGTGTAAATGTCACATTTAATATCGAATATGTATTGAAAGAAATACTGATACCATTATAAAGCTTATGCTACTGAAACGCGTATAACTTGTTAATAAATTTTTGATTAATAATAATAATAGTAATTGTTCTTGATTTCAATTAAAATTATTGTGTCCTATTAATAGGATGTCGTCCTTGATAATAATAATAAAAATATAAATCCTTTTTCGAGCCCCATTTTTTTTCACTCTCGAGTGAGACGCAATGACTGATGGGAAGTTTTTCATTCTCCTTCCCGGTAAAGTGAAGACCTGTTGTTCAGTTGTTCCGTGCATCATTCGCAGTTCCCTTTCTGAACCTGAAAATTTTTCGCTCCCTGCGGTTTGGAACCGCACTTACCATGGCTGTACACTCTGTGTGTAGTACGTTTCACAGGGTAATTCTGGCCCGATCGGAATGCACCTCATGTTTGTTTGCTTCATGTAAAACTGTCTGATTGAATTCTTCAGTGTGCCCCCTACTGGAATCCTCCGGTATCACACATAATATATAGGCAAATATGCAAACAAATACACTCACCACATTGCTGGGTGATTAGATGATTTAACAGCAAGTATATTCAAGTAAAATGCTACACTGCTTTCATGGATAGTTTTGTTTAAAAGCCGGAAATGTCTATGTAGTCTGCAGTGGAGCGTACAAACTCGTATCCATACGCAGCACTGTTAAACCACTGCTAATTGAATCCAGTGCCTGTTGAACACTTAATATGATAATATGATAAGGACTGTTTTGCTTTGGTCCACAGTGTGTGTAAAAAAAAAATTTTTAAAAAGACTGCTAAGGGAGCCACACAGCTTCTAATCAACCGCTGATAAAGTGACAGAGTTTAATAACCTTAACTGTTTCTTTTCTTGCTTGCCGTTTAACTTTCCTCACAGCTCTGCCATCATATTAATTATTAGGTTCGAAATTACTGTCTCTTACTCGGTCATGTATAATGTCTCCCCAGACGCCTCTGTATCTTCCACTTTAATGGTCAGTTTTCTGTAATGTAAAACCGCTTAGACATTACAGTGAGCATGGTTCAAGTGTATTCCCGCTCCTAAACACACACACACACACACACACACACACACACACACACACACACACACACACACACACACAGAGTGTTGTTAGAATCTAATTTCTCTAGGAAATGGAATGATGTTGTATTATTTCCCCATTCTACTAGTTTTGCCTCCTATGTTTACATTTTGTCATTTCTAGACTTTGCTCTTTAATTTTTCACCATTATAATTATATGAGTTAGTCCCCTTAAATCCTTTTATAGTAGACCATCTCCATCCATCTAAGAGCACCTGTAATCCAATTGGGGACCGTGGAGGCCAATGGTGACACTATGGGGCAATTTGGGAACGCTCATTAGCCTAATCTGCATGTTTTTGGACTGTGGGAGGAAACCGGAATACCCGGAGGAAACCCACCAAGCAACTGCATAAACACAGACCCCATGCGGGAATCGAACCCAGGACCTGGTGCAAGGCGACAGTGCTAACCACTACGCCACCTTCTTCATTAGTCATTATACTGTGTTATGAATTAATCTGTAAATATTTCTTGATCTGCTTGTGCGTTAACCTTCAAGGTGCGTCAGGAGGGCAGAGAGGCTTCCTGGGATGTATCCGTTCCCTAAAGATGAACGGCATCACCCTGGACCTGGAGGACAGAGCGAAGGTCACCCCCGGAGTTAAACCCGGATGTTCGGGTCACTGCACTAGTTTCGGGATGTTCTGCCGCAACGGAGGAAAGTGTGTGGAGAAATACAACGGCTACTCGTGCGACTGCGGCGGTACGGCTTATGAAGGACCCTTCTGTACTAAAGGTAAGCTTTTACTTTTAGTTCAGCAGTATACGTATGTACAGTATATCACAAAAGGCTTCGCTCTTTTGTAAGGAATACAATATAAGCCATGGGTGCATGCTGATATGGAAAAACAATCAATTCAAAGATGGTGTCTCTCCTATAAAATCCATCTACCTTTCTTCCCATAATAGAACATCCGAAAGCGTTTTATTCTTTTTTAATGTCACATTTGCCAGCTTAAAAAAAATTCTATTAAGTAAAGAACATCACATTGTCATCACTTTTTAATATAGTTGAATATCCAGGAGATTTAGGGTTAGTTCCTGTTATCATGTTTTCAAGGTTATGGCAGCTGTAGATGGGTTATTTATGAGGCTCTCTATTTTTTTTTCCCTCTCTCTTTTGGTTGAAAATTACTGCCTTAAGACTTCAAAAAGCTTCTTACAGAAAACTTCACCGTATCGAGGATTTTACATTTTTCTCGGTTAAACATTGTGAATCTGTGTAGTATTGGATTTTGATGATTGGGAAGCTAGCGCTGTTTCAGAATTGGCGCACGCACACTTTCCTCATTTTGCACTAAGGTTCAGTGGCAGGTGGCAGATGGTCTGCACACAATGAGTGCACGCTGTGGAGCCTTTGTTTGTTGGTTCCACGGGCATCTCGCCAAAAAAAAAAAAAAAAACCCACACACACACACACACAGAGGAAAAAAATACTGTGCAAAGTCAGTAACTGTCAGCGGTGAAAACTCGGCCAAAAGCATTATTTATTCTGTAAGCTAATGCGGGTAAATAATGATGTCATTAAGAAAAAAGAACAGCAAAAGAAATAGAGCATATTATTCTTCTCCTTCTGGTCAACTTAGATACCTGCTATTACAGTTTTTTTCCTAAACTGCTTAAACGCTACACCACATTCTCTACCCAAAACTCTGGCAAAACTCATTTACTGAATAAATCACTTCTTGCTCAAGGCATTAAACAATATTCACCTAGTTTTTAGATCTCATTATGACTTTTTTCAAAAAAACGATTCTGTGAGTTGGCACACACCGGCCACGATGGTTAAACACAACTAGTACACTATTGTCACACACTACAGGTAAAAACCGGGGCATTAGTCAGGGAGTTTGATCCCCAATAAATAAGCAGGATAAAAGCCAGTTCAGCTGTGCCGTTCTTCATCACCATGTTACACTACAGCCGTAACATTTCTGGCTGGTCTGCAGGACGTTTTGCATGGACATGAGCTGAGGGACCCTGAGCACCTCATGCGAGAGCAGCCTCTGTAAGTTACTGCTACAGTGTGAGCCTTCATTCTACTCCAGGAGTATATGAGTGATTTATCAATACCAACCATTTCATAAATCCTTGCCTTCCACTATACAAGAAACAAGATTTTCATAGCATGGTGATTGAAGGTTTATGACTGAAACATCTATTCCTGGGAACGTCTACTTGAGTCATGTGATGACCTAAGAGTAGATTCTTTTCAAGGCTGGATCCCAAATGCATGCCAAATAATTCCTTCCACTCTGTCTAGCAAGAGAGAACGTCGCCTGTGAAGTCCTGTGGCCTCATCCAGCCCGGAGGCATGATGTGCTGAAGCCGAATGAATAACTGACTGACATCGCATACTATAAATAAATAGATCGGAGCTCATGTTTAATAAAACATTCATACAAATATATGCAAAATTCCTGAATATAGTTTTTTTTTTTTTTTTTTTTTGTATTGCTATGCCAAGAGGATAGTGCTTTGCATTTTTCATGTCGGGTGTAAGGACTGCTGTGTAGTGCTTATGCATTCGCTGGCTTTCTGTGCCATCTGAAGACAGTGTTTGGTTTTGAGCAAAGATCAAATAATTTTCAGTGATTGATTTTGCAAGACGAGTCAAAGGTTTCATGAATGCACACTTTTTCTGGGAAAATAGAGATTTTTTTATATATATATACCGGATCACTACAATTATATTGTATTATTTTTTCACTGTTTATTATTCATTTTACACAGTGGAGATTTGAAAAATCAACTCGTCTTGCCTACTACATGCACTTTGCAAGCATGGCAGAAACTATAAAGCTTTTTTGTTGTTTTGCTCCGAATAGAGTAGCATTTATTATAAATTCTCAAATTTATGCTTTAGTTTTTTTGTTTTTTTTTGTCACCAAGGAATGATACATACATAATAGGAGGTGTGCAAAATATCGTGCAGAATATAATTATTTTTCAATAACCATGCATTTTTTTATTCTTATATTATTTTCTGTATTTTTTATGTCATTTTAATAATTAAAGAAAAAAATATATCTTTTCATATTTAATGTTGTGTAAACAAGTTAGTTACTCTTATCATATTTTAGCTATAAACAGTTGTTTGGAGAAACTTGTTTTTCTCTTTCTCTCTTGAATTCACTATCATAAAAAATAATAATAATAAAAAAGCTTGTCTTGTTACCAAGAACCTGGAAAGTCCCTATCCTGAAGACTTTGTCATCACAGAAAAATTACAAAGCACTTACACCATGAATGTTAAATATCTCCTTTCAGAAATCTCAGATAGGAATATAGAGACGATGCACGTGAACCCACAAAAGGGCCAAATGTCCCACATTTACTCCCCATTGTCAAGTACTGTACATTCATCAAATAGCATGTGTCTATCGAGGTCTATCAATGAAAAACGTACTTGCGGCCCCGTTACCTTTAGCCCTGCGGACCGTTACAGGATGAGCCTGCAGTATCTACTTGTCTACAGAATTTTCACAATAGTGCAATAATCATCACTGTACAAAATGTGCACATCTTTGTGCTAAAAAAAAAAAAAGCAACGCCTGTGTGCTGCGTTTGATTAAGTCTCTTACGTCTAAACCACATTCATTGTGGGCTCTGCTGCAGTTATTTTCTATCTGATAAGGACAAAATTATAAGAATTGAAATAATGAAAACTAATTAAAATGCTGTAATTTAGCTTTCAACTTCCTTAGAACTGCATTTTGGTAACTGCTACATGTATTTTTAATTTTTTGTTTTGAAACAGGGTCCTTGTGTATTTCTCTCTGCCCTTCAGGTTTCTAATATAGCTGTTGTTTTGTACATTTTTCTCTGCCCAGAGTTGCAGGGTCAATATTGAACGCCATAGGTGGCAGAGGATTCTGCGACTAAAGTGATAAACACTCACTTTGATGGTTATGGGTTGTGACATGATAGATCTTATTGTTCAGGGAGAATTGTGGCCCAATATGGTCCCCAGTGAACCCCCCCCCCCACCCCCCCATATTAATGATTATCCTCTTTTAAAACAAGGACACTTTCTTATATATTTTTTATTAATATTTTTCCCCCCATTTTCTCCCCGCCACTAGGGGGCTCCACATTAAGGCTACTAAGACCACTCACTCGGGAGGGCCGACTATCATGTGTTTCCTCTGAACCAAGTGACGTCATCGAATTGCTCGATCACACACCATTGGGGGCGGCGTAGCATACTCGTAAGACAGCGCGATCTGTTCCGTCCGCTTGCTGGAGCTCAGAGACACCCCTGATTGGCCGTAGAGCCGTGATTAATGTGGGAGCACTAAGTACCTCTCATCCCACCCCGCTGAGAGAGCTCGGACAATTTGCTCTCTCTCGGCTGAGAGAGGCTACGGCATCACCCGGGAATCAAACTAGTTATCTCCGGATAATAGGGCGAGCGCTTTACCACTGCGCCACTTGGGGGCCCATTTAAAAATATATATTATATATATATATTTTTTGTCTTTTTATCATATTTTGATTATATAGAAGGTCCGGCCCGAGCCAAGGTCCAAATTGCAAGTTTACAATTTCCACTACGTCAAACGTGTACAGTTTGATCTTGCACATTTCCTTGTAATTGTACAGAATAGAAACAACAATCTTTAATCAATCTTTAGTAAATAGTTTTGGGTTGTAAATGAGTGTTTGCTCTGACACACCAGACTCTCAGTCCAGGCATTTTACATGACTTCACCTCAGATCACTGTGGATATGTTTCCTTTAACAACCCATATTTTGTCTCATAGTGATGCCTCACATGACTGCTTTTTATTATCGCCACAGTTTCAGAACATTTGAGACGAAGTTGTTTCAAACTTCCCACAGAAAGAATAAACATATTGATCTGCCCATACATCTTTGAAGGTCTATATCATTTTCTTGGAGTAAGCAATGCTGTGTCGTTTCTGTATCTTCTGCACACTCTCTGTCTATCGTGTTGATTGGATCTGTAAAGTGACGTGTATGGCCGCGCCTACCTCGAGGGGGAAAAAATGCTAGATTACTAGTACATTAATTGTTCACATTTATCAGAAAAGCATCAGGATCCAGATAAAACTGTCATTCGGCCCGGATCCGGACCATTTAGTGATGTCTGATATGGAGTTTCCATGTCCCTGCTACAGTACTTAGCTGTAGCTGATGTGATAACATGATTGGAAGCATAATGTATCGTCATTGCTGTGTTGTATTATAGAAAATGAATTAACTGCAACAACATTTGAGAAATTTAACAGCACTGTGATGTAAATATACAAGGACTATACCAAAATTAATACAAAAGTGGGCGTAATTTTTCTAATTAATTGAAATTAATAGGGGGCGGCACGGTCGTGTAGTGGTTTGCACTGTCGCCTTGCACCTCCAGGGTCCGGGTTCGGATTCCCGCACAGACTTGATTCCTTAATACAGGATAAAACGGTATAGATGATGAGTGAGTGAAATTAGTAGAGTAACTTTCCCTGTATACAGTACAAAGGTGCTACTTAACATAGTCACCATCACAAGTCATGAATTTCTCAAAACCTCTTAAAAAAAATTTCTTTCAGTACAGCCCACATATTTCTGACAGTATATTCGTTTATTAATACTTTTTTAAGTAGCACAGCCAAACAAATGATTTGACAATCCTTTTTATCAACTGCTGTGTACCTTTTTAAGTTCCTTTATTTCAATTCTCTATTCCAGCTCTGTGCTGTTGTCCTGTCAGCATCACTCATCAACAGATTGTAATTGCAGTCAATGCACATTTCGATTTTTGCCCGAGCTCCATCTGTCCAGAATCAGGAGCAGAACCAGTAATGGATTCTTTCAGCCTTACCGCCACTTTTTTAGTATGATTATGAGAGGTCCTAAACTGCTGGGGACTCAATCCACCTGCATTTATTTAATGTAGAACAAAAATATTTGTGCGCGCACAGTGGTTATCTAACCTGCATTTATTGTTTTTTTTTTTCTTCTGTAAGCTAATTGAATGCAGTTATAACGTTCCACTATGTGAAACACTGAACTGAGACATTATTTGGGTCCTTTTCTAATTTGGTACATACGGAAAGCAGTGGTAGTTGGGCACTGGTGCTTTTTAGCACATTGATTTTTGTCTCTCAAGCAAGTCTCATACAGTAGGTCTCTCAAATAAAAAAAAATTTAAAAACTTTATTATTTTTTGTTTTGTTTTATTTTCCCGAAATGAATAAACGAATTTATGCCTGCTGAGGTCTGTAAATGTACTGTATTTTTACAACACATTCATAACGCATTTTACAGCCCCGAGAGTCGTGTGAATATTCATTCGTGAGTGTCGGTAATTGTTTATTTCCTTCCTAATCAGTTCTGTTCCTGTTTGGGCGACTCTGCTATGAGGTCTGATTCTCTGCACAAATCAAATACAATTAGACAAAAAAATCTCTTGCTCTCGTGTCCTTTTAGTACATAAGAGACGAAGAGTGTAGGTTTCACAAGGTCACAAATGTTTATCTGGAGGGGTCTCCCTTGTGCAAATTTACCATATTACTCTTGTTGATTTCCCACGGCTCTCTCGGTTCCAGCTCACCTGCCTTGCATAGCTTTACGTGCGCCTCCATGACATTCACATGTACGTTTGTTTATTAAGGTTATAAACCAATCCACATGGGCCAAATTGTCTCTCATCATCATCTGGAACAGTCAGTAAAACAGTGCATGGTTTACACTGCTTCTTGAGAGGTCACCAGTGACAGATGTTTCTATTGCTTCTCAGAAATTGACATAATATAATAATATAAGCACATTAAAAATCATGATCTACCAGGGGATATTAAGGGGGCATATTTTTCTAAATGTACTTTTAAGTCATTTTTAGATATTCAGATACAAGAGATTTAAATCTGCATGTACCAACATTTTTTTTTTTTGACAATTAGATTATCCCCTATTGTGACCTCATATAAGAAGATACCCTCCCGCAGCTTGTCGCACAGCTCTGCTGATTGCTACCAGGGCGTGGCTCATTGTTATCTTATTGAAACTGCAATTGCTCATTTGCATGGGACTGTAAAATATGCTAGCCATAGCACTGTTAAATTCTTAAATCTGACTGGTCAGAAGGTGCTGATTAATTTTCTGTAAAGGCAGCCCTGAAAATAGTGTCAGCAATGGAAAGCTATACAACATAGGTTTATATTAAGGCACTCGTTCTAATATCGTCCTATTTTATTATTTGTAATATAATGTAATATAATAATTCACTATAACAATTACAGCTAATACACAAGGAGTTCCATTATTTATTTATTTATTTATTTATTTAAATTGCATAATTGTTTATTATGTTTCTAAAAAAATAAAATAATAATAAAGATTTCGATTTTTATTGGTTTATTAAGTAATTTAATTATGTCAGTGGTAAGGGTCCAACTTTCTGTATCGTGACAGGAGAAATGTTCAGCTTTTTGTAATTTCTCAGTATCATAGCAAGCTTTGCAACTTTTGAAAGCTGTCTGGCCCCAGGATGTTAGTGGCAGATCCTTTGTGTGCTGTGGGTTGTAGGGCTGCGCGTCCATGCGTCAGATTTGTTTATCCGGCACATTCCATGGGTGCTCAATTGGATTGGGATCTGGGGAATTTGGAGGCCAGATCAACAACCTTGAACTCTTGCACTGGGTGTTCTGATTCCTTTCCATCGTACCAGTTTATGCTACATTGGCTTTTCCGTTAGATCAGGCCGGATGGGCTAGTCTTTGTTACCCATAAGCATAATTAGCCTTGGTAGCCCAACATCCTGTCAACAGTTTACTGGTATAAACTTGATAATCAATGTTATTCAGTTCACCTGGCTGTGGTGTAAGTGTTGTGTCTGATGAAGCATGGAGAGCAGCTGGACTGAATGTGGTGAGGAAAAATGAAATGCACTTACTGCCCCCTGGTGGAAGAAAGACAATGTGTGTGAGGGAGGAAACTTGAACAATTTAAACCTTTTTTCAAACTGGCAACATGAAATGCAAATAATAAAAATATATATATTTATTTAATTTCAATTATTTAATAATCTACAACTAAGGCAGTTAAAGAAGTGTTCGCTTTAACTTATATATAAAAAATATTTATGCATGTTTTTGTGCAGATGTGGGAGCTTTCTTCGAAGCAGGAACTCTGGTCCGGTATAACCTGGTCCCCGAGTTGACGTCTGCTACATCCGGCATGGACGGGAAGGATTTGAGCCGATTGCAGCCGACGGGGACGAACCTGACCCAAGAAGTCGCGACCTTCAGTTTCAGCACATCCAGCACTCCCAGCATCATCCTGTACGTCAGCTCGAGGAGCCATGACTACATGGCAGTGGTACTACGCCACAATGGTACGACACTACTGAACAATGCTATCCAAGCACAGACGTTCCAAGAGGCAAACTGTAAAGTGTCACTCTGTCTGTGCTTACGTCTCGATGAACAGCGAGTGACTGAATGCATCAGTCTAACGACTTCATTCGGAGTGTCTCAGCAAAATGTATTTATTCATTTAGTCAGGAAACTGATGTGCTGCTCTAGAGAGCATCTCAATTCAGCCAGCACAGTCGAGTAATGTTTAATGGCAATTTAGATCACAGTATCTTGCTGTCTCTCTCCATTTGTCTGTCACACTTGCTTACTCGCTCATATTGACTCGAACAAACACATGCTTCAGTGGGTTCTGGTCCATTAATTATTTGCTCTGAGGGGTGTTTAAACTTCAGAACAGTGTGTCTTTTTTTTTTATTTATTTTTTTTAGGAAATTCTACGTTCAGTCTCGGGGAGCTCCCACATTCCATTAGGGAAGCTGATAGAATATTATTTAAAATATTATTTAAATTCAAATTCTGCTGTGCACTATAAAGCTGTTGTACTGTAAGAAGATCAAATAATGTGCATTCATCTGGAAAGTAAAAAGATTCCATGTAGTGATTTATAGAACAATTGCCAGAATCACAACATGTGCAAAATAAGGGTAGGACCGCATTTGTTTTACAGATTGCTGCGGTGAGTTCACGTTACAGAGAGACTCCCAGAGGAGATAAAAAGGGTTTTGTGTTGTTACATAAAAGAAAATAGTGTAATTGCAAGTAAAAAATGTCAACTGGAAAAACAAATAATGTTTTAATGGGGACAAAATAACTTGTTTGCATAAGTGTTCTCATGTTAGAAAGTAATTATAAATCACACTTGTCAACAAGTAAGTGATCCTGATTAACCCCCATATAAAGATGAGCTGCGCGAAGGTGGGTTTGTTGCATAGGGAGATCACATGATGCACCACCAAAAGTTATATGTGAATTTTTAACAACGTTAGCTGACACTGTTCTCGGTGGCTACTCCGACCTGCCTCTATGGATACAGTCCAATTAGCATCAAGGAAATGATTGCCTTTCAGGGCAATTTTAATCTGGTTGAAAATCATGCAGATATAGATAGTTCTCATTGTCACACTGTCATAGAAGGTTTTTTTTTTTTTTTTTTTGGTGCATTCTCTATGGGTTCTGGAAGGGCTCACACTAATGTGCATCTTCATCTTACATATGTGCTACTAGTCTCTGGAGTAGCAATTTACTGTAGAAGGGTTCATGATCAACATTACATCATTTCAGATGAACTTGATCATGTTTTTAAGAGAAAAGTATGAGCATGGATAGTTACTATAGTGAAGGATATGAAGCACGTGTCAGAGAAAATACAGAATCATGAGAACACCAGGGCAGATATTGAAAACTCTGTCAGGCTCGCTGAATGAAGATTGAACATCGCCACACAGCTGGATGACAGTCACAGGACTACAGTGAGGAAGCATAAAGAAGACGTTGATCAAATCAGGCTCGTTTGATCCGAAATAAAAGATCGCGTTAAGTTTTGCGAAGATGTTTATTACGACACTGTTGCGCGCTCCAATGAAAACATATGACTTGAATGCACTTGCTAGTGTGTCACTGTGCAAAACAAAATGTTGCAATTTCGAGAAAGAGAGTTTTAATTACACTTGCCGTTACTGCTGGTTTTGTTGTGATCTGCATACTTGCATTTTAACTAAAAAACCTAAATAGTGTGAAGATTCTTGCTGCCTGGCTACTGGCATTTTATCTGCAATTAATAGAGGTTTTATTGTTAATATCTTTTTTCTTTCTTTTTAAGAATATTTGTGTTAGTCAATGTGCAACAGCCCCATCAGCCACCACTGATCATTTAACATTTTTAATTCATTTTTATTTAGTTTATTTAACATTTTATTCATACGTCTGTATGTATGGAATCTCACTGTCGAATGGTATCTACGAGAGGGGTGCAAAAATATTTTTTTAACTGTAGTGTGCCTTGGAACATCTGCTACTGACGGTCAATAACAAGTTTTAAAAAAATAATGTTTAAATATGAGATTATTAAGAACAGGACAGCTTTCCAAAATTGTCACGGGGACAAGAAGGAAACTTTTCCTCAATGCTGCCAAGAGACCTACAGCAACAATAAAGGAGCTGTAGTAATGTCGTGCAATAATATTTAAATCATCCTGAATAATATGGAAAAACATGCTATGTTCTAATGAGACCAAGGCAAAACTTTAAAAAGTTCAAAAGATGTATTCGGCACAAAAACAAGATAGCTTCTCACCCATACAAACCCCATACTCGTGGTAAGTTGGGGTGTAATACTGTAGTATGCATTTTTGTACCATATCATTCGGTACGCATTGTGAGCTAGTGTAAGTGAATTCCGTCTAACAAGACCTGGGTGATTTTCACACTTAAGTTGGTTAATTCAAATTTAGAATAAAATGTAATAAAATAATAAATATGAAATAAAGTTTAAATATAATAAAATTATCTGAGCTACTCCCAAACTTAGATTTAAAAAAATGTTTAAAAAAAGAGGATCCTCCCAAGATAAATAGTGACTGAGGACTTACAGTAAGTGTCACTACAGAGATATGGAATTGAAGCTAAATGTTAATTTCGAATATAATGCTCCAAGACACTGTCAGTGATCATTTTTGCCAGTTGCAATTTCGTCAGTTTTGACCTAGGCATTTTCGACAGAAAACTTGAAAAACAGGACTCCCCTCCCCTCGCCCCCCCCCCCCCTCCCATGTTTAGATTTTTAGAACAGGCTAAAAAGATGAGTAATGCATGTATATATAAAGTATAGACATTTTGCACCTGATGTCATGAAGGCAGTTCGCACACACTGGATGGCAAAAAGGACGTTACTTATCTCATGCCGGGATAAGTACCACGACCCATATCCAAAATAAAACAACAACAAACAAAAAAACTATTTTCTATATGTAACTAGTCTCTTTTTTTATGCTGTTGGTATTCGTGAACATGCAATAAATATTTTACTTCCTGATTATTATTTGCATAAATGCATGATGATGTCTTTTGCACTTTTAGAAGAATTAAAAATTTATACCTATTCCTATAATATTATTTTAGCTCAATATTTCAATTACAAATACACGGACTGGCGAGAAATTCATATTTACTGTAAGTCTGATTTATTAGACAGCATCAAGCAAAGAAACCATTAAAATGAATAGTTTTTGGTTGAGAATAGTCCACCATCTTATTAAAACCTGGAAGAATATTTTGTTAAACTGTAAGCACACATGCGCACACACATACACACACACACAATAAGACAAGAAACCTTCAATTTGCTAAGGAGCATAAACATTAGACTTTGGGGCAATGGGCAGGGGACTTAATGAGTCCAGATTGACCCTATTCCAGAGTGATGGGTGTGTCAGGGTTGAAAGAGAATCACATGAAACGATGCACCCATCATGGGCCCAAATGTACAAAGCCTCTGGAGGCAGAGTTATGATCTGTGGTTGCTTCAGTTGGACACATCTAGACTCAACAATGTTATACAGTATGGCAATAACTTGAAGTCAACTGATGAACTAAACGAACTGGATGCATCAATGCATTTTATTTTTCTTTATAGACATATAGGAATATCCACAGACGCATCGTAGGACTCAAATTAGGAAAGAGAATTGAATTGACCACCACATTGTGTGCCGTAATCAAAGCTAAGGGCAGTCAAATGAATGAACATTGGTATGGGGGACAAACATTGTAAAAAAGTGGGTAATCTTGTAAATATCTTATTTCATGGGATACCTACAAATTACAGTACTTTTCCACATTATAGTATTTGCTTTTTATTATTATTGTTTATCATTGTATCCTTTACAATGATCTCCACTTGAACTGGTAACACACTTGTTTCTCCTTCAGGTACCCTGCAAGTGCGCTATAACCTCGGAGGCCTGCATGAGCCCTTCACCATCGACCTTGACCAACGTAATTTAGCCAATGGACAGCCACATAATGTCAACCTAACTCGGAGAGAGCGCGAAATACATGTCCAGGTGAGAGTAAATCATGTTTTTGAATGAAAAGAAATGAAGTAATTATCTATGTTTTTTTAATATATGAAACATAAACAACATATCATATTCAAACATTCTCATTATCTATAATATCTCAATTAAAATGGACAAGTATGGTATTTTACCGTTAATTTGTTAGTTTCATTTGAATGCGCCTGTTGGAACGTTAACCCTTTATTAGTATTATTTTATAATACACCCGTTTTGCTTCAAGTTGGCATAAGGTTCCGTTGCTTCCTTGGGGATAAATAAAGTTAATAACATTTTAAAATGTAATTTTGAATGTTACAGCAAATTTAGACTGTGTGTTCCCCAGGGCAAAGTTTATTTGTTTCATTAGCAGGAATTATTAAAACTGTCTGGCTCTTGAAGAAATTGAGGCTGCTCACTGTGGCTCATCTGTCTTTGGCCTGGCAATTAGCTTGCTTTAAGAAAGTTAAATAAGCTGACATCATTTAGCAGGTCTTTAGAGATGAGGCACAAAGAAGCTGATTGCATAAGAAGGGCAAGTATGCACTTAAAAAAAAAAATTGGCAAAAAGATGGGGGCGGGGCCTCCGAGTGGCGCAGTGCTAAAAGCGCACGCCCTATCATCCGGAGATCGCTAGTTCGAATCCCGGGTGATGCTGTAACCTCTCGCAGCGGGAGGTCTAGAGAGAGCTGATTGGCCGAGCTCTCTCAGAGGGGAGAGATGAGAGGTACAGTACTTAGTGCTTCCACATTAATCACGGCTCTACAGCCAGTCAGGGGCGTCTGTGAGCTCGCGCAACAGAGGGAGCGGATAGCGCTGTCCTCCGAGTGTGTTACGCCGCCCCCAACGGTGCGCGAGCGAGCAGTTCGAAAAGATGCGGTCGGCTGGCGTCACGTGGTTCGGAGGAAACACGTGATAGTCTTCGCCCCTCCCGGCTGAGTGGTAGTAGTAGCCTTAGTGTGGGAGCCCCCTAGTGATGGGGAGGAATTGGACACGACTAAATTAGGGAGAAAATCGGGGAAAAATCCCAAAAAAAAGGTGGGGGCGAGGGTGGGGTGGCATGACTGTTTGGGAGGGTAATGAATTATATCACCTGATTAGGTCAGACCCATATAATATTGTGCAAAAGTCTTAAGACACCCATCATTTCTTCATATTTTGATCCAAAGAGACAGACTTTTTAAATTTATTTTTAATGTAGTCTTCAGAAATAGTTCTCCAGGCTTCCTGAGGGATTTTTTTGGCTGCGCATTTCTGCCACATCTTTCCTTGTACCTGACAAGTTTCAGCTTGTTAAGCCACACAGTGACCTGTGAATCATTCGAGCATAAAAAGCCATCTAACTTGTGAGACAAGAACCAGTGAGAAACATGTGCAGATGATGACAGATGATCAGGACAGTGAAGAGTTGCAACAGATGGGAGGGGAAATGAGGTTGCTGCTGAGGTTGCAACATAAACAACCAATTTTTTAATTCAATCTTTAGGCACACTTTGCAGCCTGTCACAAGAAAGCATTTGTTTGTGTCTCTTTAATTTAATATACATCATTTAATTTCATTTAATATGAAGAAAAAGGGTGGCTCAAGACATTTGGATGCCAAAAACCTGGAAACAAAATTTTATAGAAAAATATAGATTTAAGATATGAATACATTGGATATGAATTATACACACATTTCCCAGCATTGCAATGCCCCAGTGCATCAAGTGAGGTCCATAAAGACATGTTGTGCCAACATTGGTATGGAGGGACTCAATTGGTCTGCACAGAGACGTCCCCCAACACTGACTGCTAAATCAGAAGATTAGAGGGGGCAGATTAACTGTTCTTAAAAATAATGAATGCAAGAAGAGCTCAGGAACATCCAAAGGGCTGGAAGATCATAGAAGACAATTGAAGTGGATAAATGAAGGTTTTTCATAATATCACCATCAAGCATGATGAAGGCAGTATTATGGCATGGCCGTGGATGGCTGGCAGTGTAACTCCCTCACTGTGGTTTATTCATGATATGAATCTTGATACTTTCTGCTCAGATTGAGTTATTACAGTATTAATGACTATTATTAAATGGCCAAGTCATTCACTTCATCTCAACCCAACTGAACATGCTTTATACTTATAACACCAAAACCGAAGGCAGCAAGACCCACAAACATGCAGTAGCTGAAGCATCTTAAAGGGAGGAAACTCAGCATTTGGTGATGTTAATGGGCCCCGGCCAGCTGTCAGTTTTTTGCATCCAAATGTTTAAAAATATTCTTATACTTATGATTATGTTAGTTTGTCCTGTTGGGAGTGTGTAAAAAGTCTACAGTACAAACTTTTTTTTTTTGTTCCATCCCCTGGCCTTCTATATTAATATGCAGTGCCTATGTAATTACTATGTTAAGGACGTTTGATCAGAGTGTGAGTTCTGTGTTTCTCCAGTAGGAAAAGCCATAATGCAAAATGTTGAAGACATTTTCACACCTGCATGAATTTAAACCAGAGTTGGTCATGTGTGACCAACTGTATACTCTATATTAAATCAATACTAATTATCTAACACTCTTTATTACAGATGAATTTCTGTTGTATTGCTGTGTATAAGTACTGTATCACAAGTGTTCTCTGGGGACTATGTGGATTTGGTTTGCTATATTGAGTTATGAGAGTATTAAACACCTTGAAACATGCTGTTGTATAAAAATAATACTATTCAGAGTTCAAAACGCCTTTATTGTTATTTATTTTATTGTACTATAGTGATACCATACATTCTGTGATGCATTTTCTCATTTCTTATTCTTCCTCCAGTTGGATCACTATCCCTCGGTCAGCTACACCCTGCCTGAAGCATCTGATACTCAGTTCACTCTGGCCAAAACCCTTTTCCTAGGAAAGGTCTATGGTAAGAGTTTTCTTCATCATATACCGTACACATGTGGCTGGTATAGGGTAGGGTCGAACCTGAATCCTTTACAACATACAATATCTTATCAGTTATCAATAATGAATTAAATGAATTGTGTCAAATTATATTTAACCATTAAGTCTAAATTGTCTTCATATAAGCTGAACGCAGTAGAGATTATGAAGCTACTGTATGTTCACAAAGAAATAACATTCAGTTTAATCCAGTCTAACTGAAACAATAAATAAAATAAATTATTTATACAATAAAAACAATATACTGTAGCATTTTGGAGTATGGGAGTCTTCACCCTCCCTGGTTGGTAGCTGTCATGTGATAACTGGCCAAGACCAAACGAGTGGGGAAAATGGGTGGGAAAAAATGGTGTAGAGAGAGAAAACATGAAATGATCACCAGTTGAAATGTCTCATTGATAAGGGAGGCTATAAAAATATATGACCAAACTAGTCCATGCTGACAGGAAGGAATTTCAATAACCACAATATGGTAACTCGAATAACCAGTCTTCCCAACTGTGATGAGCAGACAAAATCATCTCAGGATGCCAAAACATTAAACTTTAAGGCAAATGGGCTACAACAGCAGAAGACCACGCCGGATTCCAGTCCCGCCAGCCAAGAACAGGAGGCTACTGTGCGCACGAGCTCACTGAAACTGGACAATTAATGATTGGAGAGAAATAAAAGCAGCCTGTCTGGCACCAGCCACGATGCCATGGACATTAACTAAAACTCTCAACCTGCATCCCCATGATTTTAGCATTGTGCTGCTGCCTCATGATTGGATATTAGCATAAATAAACAGGTGTACCTTTTGGTTACATTATTAACCAAATTTTATTACATTTTAAAACAAAATAATCCTAATATAAATTATTTAGATTTTATCCACTTTATTTTCATTATAAGGAACTGCAAATGGCTGTGATTTTAGATTTATATCACTTTTGATACATTTTCCATGAATTAATAAATGTAATATTATGGACCGGCTAGATTTGAATCCACAAATTGAGCAGCTTCGTTTGAGATTTCCATTCTAAGTTCACATAAGGAAATCATTCAGTCTTTATAATTGCCTTGTGTGGTTGGTTTTCTCAGCAGTGAGTTGGTGCTGTGCTAGTTAAGGCCAAGGACAGAACTTTCATGAAGCTATAATCAGTGTGATAACGAACACAAACTAATAATTCATCTGGGACTGTATTCTGTCATAATGGAGAAGGCTGGGTTTACTTTTTTAAGGGACTACTGGTTAACTGATAAGTCAATGGAGTATTTTGTGGCACTTTAATTATTTTACACGGGATGACCTCATGCTCAGGATAAAGTTCTAAAGCAATTTTTGCACAACTACCACGAACAATCAACCTAATAAATAAATAAATAAAATAGGTAATTGTGTCTGGTTTGACAATTGTTTATTTCTTACTCATATGGAATTATATCAGTTTAATATACTATATCAGTCTGCCTTTTTAACTCGGATTTGCTACAATTTTCTCTAATATCTTGAATGCATTCATTAAATCAGTGGGTTTTTAAAATTAGACCTTGAGGATCATGACAAAATATGCAGATTTTTTACAAATCACAGACTCTCGAGACTCCTTCCTAAAGGTTAAATGTCTACTAAAATAACATTTCACCAGAGCAACCATTATGCTTCTTTTTCTTAAATAATCATTAGTTGTTTATTATTATTATTATTATTATTATTCATGTATTATGGCAGGATGTTAGTGACATACAATAGGTCCATATACAATGCCTTTATAGGCGTTTTTCAACCAAAAATGTTTATTGCACTCAACTAAGAAATCAGACTTTTTACCTCCATTATAAAAATAAAAAAAATACATAAAATGAAATGAATTTTTTTTAAAGTTATTCCCTCTTGCCCCCAGTCCCAGAGTTCCCCTCTTCATTTCTCTCACTTTTATTTAACTGCAATTACCATCCCAATGATTATGATTATTTAAATGCCTCCAAATAATAGAGTTCATTGTCTTTCATTCATGGATAGACAAAGGGCGTGTCAGTCAGTTTCATTACTGCTAAATCATTAAAACTAGTGTGTATAGAGATCATACAGAATGGAGTGTATTAGAACCTTTTATTTGCTCTCTTTAATTCTTTCATCTTTACTTCAGGTGACTTCATGCACTCGTCTTAGTACGTACAGCGCTAAAATACTGATTAGGTATAAACATACAGAACCGTTCCACCTTGGGTTGTGTATAAGTAGTGCATTTCTAATTTCTCTCTTTTCTTTTGTACAGAAACCGGTCCTATTGACCCAGTGCTGATAGAGAAGTATAACACCCCAGGCTTTGTAGGCTGCCTATCCCGAGTGCAGTTTAACAGCATCGCTCCTCTCAAAGCAGCTCTTCGCTCACGCCTCTCTCTGCCAGGGACACACCAAGGCAAACTGGTCGAGTCCAACTGTGGCTCATCACCTCACACCGTCTCACCTATGTCAGCCACCACCAACCCCTGGCACCTGGATGGAGGTAAAGGACGGGGTGGCAGAGGCAGAATTACTACCAGCAATTATTTATACCTGGCAACAGTTTTGTGTTATTTTGCTTAAATAATGCGTATGAGACAGAGATTGTAATGATTTATGTTTATGATGCTTGATTTGTAATTTATAAACTATTCCGAATTATATAATTGCATTTATTTGCATAGGCAATATGCATTAGATTTATTTATGCATGAACATTATAATCAAAGCTATTAATGATAACTCTTTATAGGGCACTAATGGAAATACTTTGAAATAATTAAAAAAATATTCTTTTTTTATGTTGCAAATCAAGGTTAGTGAAGATACCATATACGGTTCTTCATCTATCTGTTGTAGTAATATTTATATATACACAGATAAAGTTAAAGGCACATTTATTTAAGCAGTTTTATTTTATCTGCAAAGGATACAAACATATTTATTTTCTACTTTTCTTGAGGTATTGATACTGGAATTTGTAAGTTACCAAATGTGATTCTTCACGTGATTCCTTGATCTATTATTTATGATTAACAGTGGTATAAACTGTATGAGATGTTAATAATGGACAGTGGCATTCATATATATTCACCCCACACCTCCTTGTTCAGTGTTAAAACCTGAAACCTTTATGGACTTAAATGGTATGAGACTATATGTCATAAGTATACACAAAATAGCCCATACTTTTATATTTATAAAAAATATATATTTAAAAAATGGAAAGAAAATGATTGTATGGTCACTGACATTGAGTGAACAGCTCAGAATTGTGATTATGGAATTGTTATCCTATTTGTGATAATGGATTTAATGTCACTCCAACTGAGGCAGCAGTTCTCAACCTTTTAAAGGGACACATTTATCTGTAAAAGCAAATTCCATATCAAAGATATGTACAATAATATTTCTAAATTTTGCATGGACAGAACTGTTCCAATCTGACCTTATTTACTGTATATGGCAGATTGTTTTTGAGGTATTGAGGCTTGGATTTAACCCATTCCATTCAGGTAAAATGTTCTAGATAACCAAAACCTGATTGATCCTTTTCCAGAACCCTGTCCTGGAATCGTTTGTATAGCTCTTTGACAAGCTATTTTATGTAGACTCATGACTATTAATGCCATTTTGGTTTCAAATTATAACATTACACAGGATGGGACGGGATGGAACGTGACGGGACAGGACGGGGGTGGAGGGGGTCGGGGGTGATTGGGGGTGGCAGTTTGGGGGTAAATACTTATGCAAGGCACTGTATATAATGCTTCCTGTAGGTGCTGACTTCCCATTCAGTGAAGATATCGTACCAGACGGAGTGAACAGGAATTCAGCGGTAATCGGAGGTATGAAATACTGAGAGTTAATGTGAGAAAAAATTCTGATTTGTGTCTGGTTTGTGACTGTTTTGCCTATCAATAACTACTAAAGAAATATTTCTCTGGACATTTCCATATGTTCTATTCTTTATTTAGGCATCATTGCCATGGTCATCTTCACCATCCTGTGTATTCTGTTGTTCCTGATACGCTACATGTTCCGGCACAAGGGTACGTACCACACCAACGAGTCCAAAGAGGCCAAGCGATCCGAATCAGCTGACACGGCCATCATCGCCTCCGAGCCCAATTTTACAGAGACAATTGAGGAAAACAAGAAGGAGTGGTTTATCTGAGGCATATCGTCTGGAGCGCGTACACACACTCTTACTAAGCATCAAGAAAGTAGGAGTGGTCTCAGAACCGAGCTAAGAACTTGAACTGTACAAACACAAGATGGCTCGTCTCTGTTGTGGTTGGACGATTGAGGAGTGTTTTATATATTCTTTGTGAATGGTATGGACAAAACACTAATTTGCCATTTTGTTTTTGTCAAAATTTTTGGTTATTCATACAAATATATATTTTTTATTATTATTATTTGTGCAGCACAGTGGCTTAGTGGTTAGCACTGATGCACTGTTGCCCTGCACCCGCAGGGTTGGGGGCTCACATTTTGCATGTTCTCCCTGTGCTTGGTGAGTCTCCTCCATCAGTTCACAGACATGCTTTGTAAGCTGATTGGTGTTTTAAAAATTGCCTGTAGGATATGATTGGTTGTGTGTGTTTGTACCCTCGAGGTCTCCAGATCCCCACACAACCCTACACAGAATGGACCGTACAGAAAATATAAGGATGAATTTTTTTTTTTTTATCATAATTTTTATTTATATATTTATTTTTTACGACAATTATTATTATTTCTTTTTGTTACCTTCATCTATAACCCTTGAAAGTTTTTTTTTTTTTTTTTTTTTTTGTAAAAGCCTCAGTGTGGCAGTCAGACAAGCTAGGAGAACTCCCCAAATTTTAAACTGATCACAATAAGCTATAAAATAACTATTTTATATTTGTCAAAGTGGTTCTCCACAAACTCTCATTCGCAATCAATTGTACTAAAATAATAAATATATTTGTAGCAAATTATGGGTGGCAGAAATGATCAAATTTAGTGCTTTGTGTTATTGTACAATAGACTGATACCATTGGCAGAAATAATGAAGAAAAAAGTGGCATCAAGAAGCCAGAGAAGCATTAAATTAACAGTAATTATTATTTTAATTATCAGGTGGACCATGATATTAGCTGACGTTCATTTGCAACATGTTTGTTACCATAAAATGTTATGTCACATAATAGAGCTTTTACTGTTTACATTTTTTCAATATCATCTGCTTGGTTGACACATGGTAGCAAATACAGGTAGTCCCCATCATACGCACATTCGAGTTACAGATTTCCGCAGATACAAACAGACCGTGATTCTACCTCCGGTTCAATCACAGACGTAGCTCACAAGTACAAAAAATAGACACTGCAGTGCACCAGATACCAATATTTACAATTATATACAATACTTCCAGTGTGTGTAAGTGAATGTCTAAAATGTCTACTATGTGTGGGAGTGTGGGAGAGATTTGCCGGCCTCATCGCATTCAGTTAATAGAAAATAGAATAGATAGAAATTGGCTGTCCTGTCAAGCTCTCCTGATTGTGAATAATCGCAATTTCAGAAAATCCTCAACAAAAAGAAGTCACAGTCCAAAACAGTGGAAAACAGCTCTGAGACAAAATATCGTCCGGGATTACCCTCGCAATTTAAAGGCACAAAGACAACACTGTTAAATTTGACATGTGTGAGACTCTGTCTTAGGCGTGGTTACGGTTTTGGCCACATGATGGCAGTGTGGAGAAAGGGGACAGAAATTTAGTCAAGTCGATTGATGTGCTTCACATTGTATATTCGTGTCAAAGACATACAATATAAGACTCACTTTGTCGGACTTAAGGACAAATCCGACTTACGAATGTGCTCCCGGAATGGAACGTTCATAAGTCGGGGACTACCTGTATATAAAAACAAAGCAAATAAATTTTATATTTATTTAAGATTAGAAATTATAATCAGAAATAACCTAAACAATTGAATGTCAGGATGTCATTGAAAATAAATCTACATTGATTCGTGCCTGCTACAGATGAACACCATGCAATTACTGGAGCTGAATGAACACTTTACACGTACAGTATTTAGGTTTCAGTTGATGAAGATAATTGTTGTTGTTTCTTTTTTGTCCCATTGTAGCTGACTGTTCACTTATTTCTGAATGAAAGGAAAACCTAGTTAAGGAAAAAAATTATAATAATAATAATTGTTGTACACACCGTTTACACACACCACTGGTTATTGCTCATTGAACCTCATCATTGAAAAAAAAATAATAATGTGGATAAAATGGATAATAAGCTTGCTATGGACTGTTGCCTGACGGGTGGTGAGTATAAAATGATATAACTACTTAACATACAGTACTGATATTAGACCTTGAACAAAACCCTGAACTACACCGTTGAAATTTTCCTCGTAGATTAAAGTATTAGTATCAGATCACATCCAATGGTGCGCTCCATTCAACTGCGAACAATCACATCTTATTTTATTATGAACTGAGATCAAAATGATGAGTCTAATACGGTTAAATGGTGTCATCAGCAGTGACTTCTTCCTAAGAGCTGATTCTCTTTAAAACCCAATATTCACAAGAATGATATGCTTTTGTATTCTTTTGAAGTCACTTATTGTAATTGAGGTTAAGTCACAACTGATGTTAATAGATTCTACAAACTCAAATTTTAAGTTTTACTAACAGAACAAAGTGGAGCTATACAGTGTTTTCAATGTGAGATTAGCAAGAGAAAAAAAAGAGAGAGAGATGTAATAATATTGCTTATTACTGTTAATAAAATTATATAACTAAGCAGCACCCTGGGGCGTGCCTACCTAACCTGTGATCTATGTGAACTATTTGCCGTTGTGAGACTTTCACGCCTAAAACTCCAGAATTCTGACTACACTTTAAAATGAAGCAAGCTAACAACCTCAGCACAGATACAGTAGATCAAGAGATGCAAGTCTAAGCCAAGTAAGCAAGACAGACAGACAGAGAGAGCGATGCGCTGTGAGCCAGCACCTCAATTTAATCTTACTGGTATTTGCTGACATAAAACTTGCATGATTCCTGGGGTTGTGCAGCCAATGTCTAAAAATGTCCGATGTCCATATTTCTTCATGTAGCTACAGTATGCGAGAAGTGACCGTAAAAAGAGAGACTAAAATGTATTAGTATAATTATATCATCCATATGCAAAAGAAGAAATTAAAAATCATTTAAAATCTATAGTGTACTATAGCTAGCTACCTACAGTAGTTATGCTCTAGTTTACTGATCATAAGGAAGAGGGTTCGAAGCTTAGTGTCACCACACTGCCATCGATAGGACCTTGAGCAAGACTCTTAACCATCTCTGTATCATGGCTGACCTTGTGCTTTGACCTCAGCATTGCATTACAGTATTTGTGACAAATAAAAGCTTTTATCTTCTCAAGCCTGAAATTTAATAAATGGAAATTCTCAAGACATTTTTATCTCATTACACATCTGAGCAGTTGAGGGTTAAGGGCCTTGCTCAAGGGCCAAACACGGACAACTTGGTGATCATTGGATTTGAACCCGGGACTTTCCACACTGTTGTCCAATGCCTTAACCACTGAGCTACCCCTGACCACCCCAGATTACTAAAACCACTGTAATATCATAATGACAATTCTATGAAACCTGATTTTAACAATGTTCACAAAAGCCTGCCTAGACTATGGAATTTCTCTATTGAACATTCAGTTTGTCCACAAGCTACTTCCCTAGAAACATGGACAATGCTTGAGATGGCCTGAGTTTTTGTCCCAGTCAATGCCCTATACCCTTACTGCCAGTCCCAAGCCCAGTTTAAAATAAGAGTGTTGCACCAGTAGGGATCTGTGCCAAAATCAAATGTGCCGATCAGATGATCCACTGTGGCCACCCCTAACGGGAGCAGCTGAAAGGACAACATTCTTCTCTTGTCATTTATTTTAGAAAAAGTTTTCTCAAAAGTGACCTAGCTTGGTCTTAGATCTTGATCAATTTATCATCATCTTTCCCTTTTAATGCCAGTATGTGAGTAGGGGAAGTATGGGCCAGCAGTCAGTCATTAATCATTTCCTTCCAGGGTTCTTTCAGCAACACCTTATGGACATACTCAGTCATCAAACATTTCTCAAATACTAAATGAGAGACAGTATTGGGCATTGGTGCCTTTTGGGAAATGAAAAATGGTATGGACGGAGTTCTGCTTTGATGACTACAGGCTGTTATGGGTTAGGGGATCAGAGGTACGCATTCCACAGCAAGACACAGACACTCACACATGGGTATACTGTACATATACAGTATGAGAATATCTAATTCAATATATAATTCAAATAATAGTGTATGTAAACTGTTCGTATTGGCATTTGAACAACAGATGTGGTATTCATGAAAATCCAGTTACTGTAACTCTGAAATAGCTTCCGAGTTATTTGAACTCAAAAGCCATGCAAAAGCATGAAATCATTAAGCATGTATAATCTTATTAACACCTAATGTATTTTATTTGATACAAAAATAAAACTGATATTGTATCTACTTATACCAATCAGCCATAACATACAGTAAACACTTGCCGAATATTGTGTAGGTCGCACTTGTGCCACAAACACAGCTTTGAACCGTTGAGGCATGGACTCCTCAAAACACCTGAAAGTATGTTGTGGTATCTAGCACTATAAGACATTTACTGTAAGTTTAGGCAGTAAGTTCTGTAAGTTACGAGGTGAGGCCCCCATGCAACAGAACGTCCCACAGATGCTCCATTAGACTGGTGCTCTGAGGAATTATTGGAGACCAAGTCAACATCTTGAAATCTGTGACATGTTCTTCAAACTGCAGTCTTAATGGCTTCTAAGTGGAACCATCCTTAGTGGTCACATGTATCTTTAAGCAGACTATATGGAGCCATCCTCAGCAGCAAGCTCAATCAGCATTCTCCTGGTCCACCCATGATCCGCCATCATTTTCAGGATGTTAAACTTAACATGATTCATTAGACCAAGCCACCTTTTTCCACTGCTCCGTGGTCAAATTTCAGCACTTTTGGTGGCGGAAAGGGGTCAGCATGGACGCTGTCTGGTCTACAGCTATGCAGCCCGATGCACAGCAAGCTGTCATACTCTTTTCTCTCAGAGCCAGCATTAACATTTTCAGTAATTTGTCGTACAGTGGCTCTTCTGCAGGATCAGATCAGACAGCCCTGACTTTGCTCGCCACACACATCAAGTTCACCAGTTGTCTTTATTAGAACAACTTTTGGTATGAACAAAGCACTTCATATTTGGAACTTGAACAGAAAATCTCTATGATGCTTATTATTTTATCTATGTCTAATGATATGTGGAGATACTATTCCCTGTATTAGTAATGTACACAATTTAATATCTGGTTCAAAGTAACTGATGGAGCAAGTCACATGTCAGTTAAAGGAAAGTCATTGAATAAAATCACAATAGTTTAGATTTTATATACCCTTGTACATACAAGGGTTTTTCCCATGTTACTTCATACATAACTTGACATTGTTTTTTTTTTTTTTTTTTTTTTTCTTCCTCTGGCTGGATTCACAATTTTAAATGCATTTTAAATATTGTTTTGATGCCAGCATGGCTACTGTATGTCAACTTGTACATATCGTAATGTAAATTATTGTGGAATATCAGAGCTGTATTTAGTCTTTTGAGGTGTATTTTTTATCCTTTATTATGATATTAAAAAATGTCATGAATGAAACGTACAATCCATTTTTTTTTTTTTATATTCAGAACTTCCCAACCTGTCATATGACAAACAAAAGAAGAAGAAAAATGAAAAATAAAGCTTGGATATTCGTATGAAGAAAAAAATAAATAAAAGATTATTTCCTATATCTTTGCCATGGATCTTCTTTGGAAACTGACCATGCTATGGCTAATTTTAGCGTGGCATATTGGCATCACACCCCGATATGTGACAGCTTTTAAAGGGTTGATTTACACGTGCTCAGTTGTGTGGTCTGTGCCAGCACCGTGTGTGTGTGTAAAAATAAAATACTTGCACGTAGGCATAAAATAACCAGCACTATTCAAAAAAGTACAAAGTGTGGTGGGTTATAAAGCACTATCCACCTTGCTATTTTAAGAGTGGCTACAACTGGCAAGTTCAAAACTGGAAGGATTTACAAAGTCACCTAGCTGGAAGGTGACTTTATAAAGATACAGATTCATTTGCAGACTTTAAAAAAAATTTTTTTTAGATTTTTTTAGAACATGGGAGTTACTGAACCCAAATGTAATAACACACTATCCTTGTGTTCCTCCTGTGATGGACAGAGTGACATTAGACAATAAGGAGGGTCCATTTAAAAACCATTAATCTTTTTACGTTCTGCAGTCTCAGTACCTGAATCATCAGTTTTATCTGTGTCTACAATCAAGTTGTTAATTCACCTAGAAAATGACTCAGATCGCTAATCTGTTCGGCTCAAATACAAGTGCACAGGATCAATATATGATTTTGATGAGTACGTGTGTTGGCATCAGGAACGCAGCACAGGCAGACAAGGGATGTCCATGCCAGGTACCGCACCCATAAGATGAACACTAGAATGTAGTATGCACCTGAAAATTCTAGATAATTGTGTGATTGGTTTAAATTTTCAAAAATTGCAGGGCAGGATTTTAAAATCAGCATAAAAAATTCATAATTAGGAAAATTAGATATTAAAAATTATTCCTGATTAGTTTGTTCGATGTCATGTTTAAATCTGAATAAAAATACACATACAGGTATTTGGAGCACTATTTGAACCTTATCTTCATCTTATAAATGGTCCTCCTGACATGGTGCACTATGGAAACGAAAACATGGACACAATAAGAGCTTTCAAGTATGTACTGAATATAATGTAAAATTTTCTCCCAACGCTTCCAGCCATATGGTGGTGCAGTGGTTAGCACTGCCACCTTGCACCTCCAGGGATCCGGGTTCGATTCTCGTCTCTATATACATGTTCTCCCCATGCTTGGTGGGTTTCCTCCCAAAGACCTGCAGATTAGGCTAATAGGTGATCCCAAATTGTCTGTAGTGTGTGTGTGCCCTGAATTGGGTTGGCACATTGTTCAGGGTCTAGCCTGCCTTGTGCCCTACGTCTCGTGGGTTAGGCTCCAGGCTCCCTGTGATCCTGAATACAGGATATAGCAGTGAGTGGCTTTCAGCCATGTTTATCTTTTTAGATTTATTATTTATTTTATACACTTCCTGTCCAAAAAAAGTCAGTTTCAGAAGTCAAATTATTGGACTACATTAAGCAAAGAAAACAACTAAGGCAACTAAAATGCAATTGGGGCAGTGCACTTTGGTATTGTTATGCTGATCTGTAATAATATGGATATTTCTCATCAAACTATTAACTGTTAACTCATCAAAGATCCACATACATGTCCATCAGAATGTTTTACTAAACCTTATGACTGTACTGGATGCTGCAGATTTTGTGTCTGTCAGTAACGGACTGGATTATATACATCCAAAAAGAAAAGCATAACTGCTCATAAATTATTACATTTGGTGGTTGGGAGACATAAGGTGTCTAATTTCTTCTTATACATTCATCTTATACATGTTGACTGTGACCATACCTAACTGCCATCTCTCCTTATTTTCTGTTCTCTCCTTTTCTGCTCTCTCCTCTCTCTCTCTCTCTCCCTCTCTCCTGTCCCTCTCTCTGTCTCTCTGTCGAGCTATACATGTTCGCTCCTGAGTTACCAGTGATCCAGACCCCTCTTCCCTCTGGACCCGTCTAACTGGTCCTGGAGTCCTGCTTCTGGTTGGAGATCTCGTCGCATGGATGCCCCGTGTGGTCTGCCTGGATTTGTATGGTGGCTGGGGATGGTTTCCATTAAGACTGTCCTATCATCGATTGATGCTCTGGGGACCTGTGACTTCAGTTGTTCGATAGCTCAGGATTGGAATCTCCTACAGTCTACCTGAGCCTCCAGGAACAAACTGGACTCCTTTTAATTTTAACACATCTCCTGTTACACTGAACTTCCAGTACACATTATTAAGTTGATCAATCCCTGCT
>JAAGKR010007005.1:0-39432 GCA_011419295.1 Clarias macrocephalus | reverse complement strand
AGTCAGTCGGAAAAATTGGGAAAACTTTGAAAGTGTCCCCAAGTGCAGTCACAAAAACCATCAAGCGCTACAAAGAAACTGGCTGACATGCGGACCGGCCCAGGAAAGGAAGACCGAGAGTCGCCTCTGCTGCGGAGGATAAGTTCATCCGAGTCACCAGCCTCAGAAATCGCAGGTTAACAGCAGCTCAGATCAGAGAGCAGGTCAATGGCACACAGAGTTCTAGCAGCAGACACGTCTCTAGAACAACTGTTAAGAGGAGACTGTGTGAATCAGGCCTTCATGGTAGAAGATCTGCTAGGAAACCACTGCTAAGGACAGGCAACAAGCAGAAGAGACGCGTTTGGGCTAAAGAACACAAGAAAGAACACAATAAAGAAAACTCGCTGAATGAGAAGGGGTGTCCAAACTTCTGGTCTGTACTGTTGGTGACTCATTTTTTTCCATGTGCTCAGGGATTGTTAGATATCAGAAAACACTGTCAGTGATAACGGCACCCAGCTCACCTCAAGTCTTTATGTAAAAGCTAAAGGTCACAGTAGTTGTAATTATCGCAGGGTATCATATTCTGACTAATGGAGTTAATGGAATAATTTAATCAGAAAACTGGTCTTTTGCTTAGAAAGACAAGAAAACTGGTCTCTCCCATCGGTCATGTATGCATAGAATTCCTTATACCACTCAGACACCTAGTTATCCCCTTTTCCAGTCTCCCATGTTTCTCTGGAATGCCAGTCCCACAGCTTCTCCTGCAGTGGATAAGGGGTTTTGACAGAGCGAGCAGGTATAGTAGAGCGAGAGAGAAAGAGATCACATAATAAGCCAACAGAACCAATAAGTGGTTTGCAGACCTGGAGAAACTCCCCCAATATCAACCAGATGGACAGGTATGGTTGTTGGCCAATGACATCCAGAACATTTAGGGTGGTAAAACGCTTAGTGCCAGGAACATTTGCACCTACTGGACTGTGAGCAGAGTTAATGCTGTTACATGAAAATTAGCCTTGCTACCATAGCCCCCCTGCTTTATGCTTCCTCAAACCTGTAACTTTGGAAGCACTTTTCTGCCAAGAATTTTATGCCAAGCACCTTGAATACTCCAAAGGGAGGCCGTGTAAGAATTCAGGTTTCCAGACTGAGCTGATTTCCCACTAAAGCTGATTCCTACAACCTTTTAAACATACCAGCCTGTTGCACATTTTGTTGATTAATCATTGATTTATAATCACTGACTGAAAAAATACAAAACGTGATGTTCAAGTTCGACCTGAACTTTTTGATTGTGCAGATTAAAAAACACAACACAGTAATGAGATTAAAAACTCGTTCATTCATTTCTCTCTATAACCCCCTGCTACACTAATGCACTTCTCCCAGCATTTCACTGGTGCTTGGACACCATCAAGGTAGAAAGTTTTCACAGGATGCCAGAGCCATGATAGGACTGCTTGCTACATGTCTGAAATGCTACCCTCCCAGGATCTCCTTTAATGCGCCAAAAAATGTGGAAATAGCTTAGAGCAAGGCCGGGTCTGGATGGGGGATGTGGCAATAACTTCCAACCGAGGTCTTGTACCGTGCAAGTGGTGTTGGTGAATGATTGTGTGCACAGTTCCCACAGACAGATGAGTCTCTACCACAAGTTGGCGAGAACTTTCAAGGATCAGATGTTGCAGGCTCAGAGCTACCCTGGTCAGAATCATCTGTCAAGGATGTACGGCCTTCTTTAAAATGTTTGCACCATTTAAATATTTTACTGTATTGTACATTGTAGCTATATCATTAGAATGTCTGTTTTTTTTTTTTTTTTTTTAAAAAACCCACCCCCTAAAATCACTGATCATTAAATCAACATTGTCTTTTGGTTTCATTTACCAGGTCATAGAAACAGTTATTGTGGAGGAGTTATGCTCTATTTCATTATTAAGGAAATATTAGCCAACTGTCTTCTTTAATCTTCATAGAAATCACACACACACACACACACAAAAAACCACAGCAAGAAATTCTCACAAGTGTTTGGTGTGGCTGAAGGTTTATTTTTGCCCACGCTGTGGTGATTCATCTTACAGAAGCTCTGCTCAATCACTCGCTCTACAGCCACTGCTACGTAACTATTTCCAAACACCTTTCCTAGATGTAAGTCTCTTTCTATAAAAAATGGCTTTCATGAATAAACTGAAGTGTAAGTTTAGAGTTACATAACAAGCTGCTGTTTTTGAGCACACGGTCCGTTAGGGACTTTTGGCTTGTGATGCTTTTAAGAAAGAAAAACGCCTAGTAAGAATCAGCTCTGTTCTGGTAAAACGCTTTACACTTCACATCGGTTTGACAAGATCTGAGCTTCCGAAAAATGTCGCATCACAGGAAAAAGGATAGAAAAAGAGCTGCAAAAGTCACGCAAAAGTCAACTTGTGTTTTAAGAGTAACTGTGAATGTGATCGTATGCAAGATTTCCATTTACTTTTATGATAGTCTTTGTATAAGTTCTCTAGAACAACAGGCTAAGCTGAGACATGTCACACTAATAGGAAGAAAAACAAATCTTTTGAGAGATTTTTTTTTTTTTTTTTTAGATTTTTTTAAGATAAGTTTTCTCATGGTAACCAGCCGAATGATATTACATCGTCAAACCTGTCACATGTTCACATTACATACACATATACTATGCGTGTGGGAACATTTGGCTGGTCTTCAAAATTAAATTATATTTTTTTAACTTTATAAACATGTTCAACTAAAAAAAAAACTACTTAGATTAGATTAGGGTGAAATTAAAACTTATTTATCTTTTTTCATTAAATTCTACCTTTATTTATTAAGTTTTAATTATCCAATAGAACCAATAAAAGGGCAGCTTGTGTGTGTGTGTGTGTGTGTGTGTATGGACAGGTTTGATTAAAAATGCTTTGTTTTGCTGTCTGCAGTACCATCAGTGCACAGTTTCTCACCTTCTGACCACCAGTTAGAGGAACTTGTAAACGTATCAGCAGTTTCAAGTGAACGTGAAGTTAAGATTCTCTTTGTGTTGCTTGTGCACTTGTGTCCTTTCCTGACCAGTTTATATTTATATAACCCTTAAAAAAAAAGCTATCAAGAACATATCAAGTAAAAAAAATATATATTTTGTAGCTTATTCATCACTTTGAAAGTTATGCTTTGTAGTTGAATTCATCGTCAAAGTTTTTGTTCTTGCTTTTGTTTGAATCACTTTAGTGCCACAGAACCAACAATAAAGGTTCAGAGGGAATAAAAATGTGAAAACACTTCAATGTATTAAAAAGTGTTCTAAGGCTTAAATCAATGATCAATTTGTGTGTGTGTGTGTGTGTGTGTGTGTGTGTGTGTGTGTGTGTGTGTGTGTGTGTAGTGTTCTAGTGTAATTTTTGTAATTAAACGTTTTGTCATTTTTATCTGCTATAAATGCATTTAATCTTGAACTTCAACAACTTAGTTTCTTTTTTCTTATTTTTATATATAAACAGGAATTGCTTAATTTTCCTTACAAAGTTAATAAGACAAAAAAGGAAAGTTTATCCTCCATCTTGATCCTCATGTTATAAAGAAAAGTCTCTATCACAAAGCACTGAGACTGGAGACTCCGTCTGTGAATCCTAAATACAGAGAACTTTGCCATGACAACAACAACATGTTTATTTCTTTGTGTGTTTAAGATCTGGCCACTCACAGATGGTGATGCTGACAGAACTCTATAAACTAATGCTTAATACATTTATTACAGGGTTTCAGAGCTGCATTTCAAACAAAATCAATGTTTTACCAAATTTGTTACTTAAAATCTGAGCTTTAAATCAAGTTCATTTGGAGATAAACTGAAAAATAAGAATGTAGAGTGAATTAGGGTCTTGCGGTCTTGAATTATTTTATACTATAAACACATTAAAACCTGAACATTTTGAGGAATTCAGCCTCCTTTGTTGGTTAAACACAAACTTTTTAAATTTTATCCAATTTTGCTCTCTCTCTTTTTATCTCTCTCCCACACACACACACACACACACACACACACACACACACACACACCCCACCACACACACACACACACACACTCTCGGTCCAACCTCAGTCTGGTTCAATCACATTAGCTCTTGATCGTGTGATGACTGTACAAAAGCAGAGAACATACACACATACACACATTCAAGCCTACATACCACCACCACCACCACCACCACTACCACCACACATACACATTCACACACACACACATACTCACATACTCATATACACACTCGTATTCAGGCTCCAGGTCCTGCTGATGACTTAAGAGGTAAGTCGAATAACAATCAGAAATAAAAGCAGCAGTTTGATCCAGAGACCACGAAAAATATTAAACGTGAATAATAATAATAATCAGTATTGGTATTTATTTAATGATGATTTGTCCTGCTTATTTTGTGTGCTAAAATATACTCTTTATGTAGTTTATCTACACTGTGGATGTACATATGTGTGTATAACATATATCATTTTGCTAGAATTATTTTATGTCACATTGTTTGATAAACAAAAGTGTAAAAGTGATTGATTTGTGTCATTAGATCATCAGATTGATGAAAATTTTCTGTGCCTTTGATGTTCTTTAATGTGTTATAATGCAAATCAAATTTCAAAGGATTAAAATGTAGCTCAAATTAATTTTAGATTAATTTATGTTCCTCAAAGTGTTTATAGTATATACAGTAAATGTGGCTATTTTAGAGGAAATCTCTTGTGTTTATATATTAAAAATCAATCTCAAACAATAAACATCAACAATCATGTATATATACATGATTGTTTAAGATTGATTTTTTTTTTTTTTTTTTTTTTTTTTGTTTAGGCAAACCAGGTAAAAATAAAAAAAAGATTGTATGAATGATTTGCTTGAACAACAAATAAAACAGAAATGTTAACTTTTGATATGAACCATTTTGAGAGTTTGATTTGACCTTGATTAGTGAATCGAATTGAATTTTTATTAAATCAAGCAAGCTAATTAGACTAGAATTAAAACAAAGAATTTTACAAAATCTTTCAAAGTAATCAAACCAAATTACAGGTTTGATGATGTAATCTTATAAGAAGCCATGCTGATGTGTGTGAAGTTCAGGAGTGGAGATATAATCAGAGTTTATCATTTACTGAGCTGATGTCAGTTGAGTTCTGAGTTTGTAATGAGAGAAAAGTTTCACTCGCGGCTCAGCGCAGCTGGAAAAGGCCACAGTGTGTATCTGGGTAAAAACCTAAACCTCAGGCTCTGGATTCCTAACTGAATCACACAGGTGTGTGTGTGTGTGTGTGTGTGTGTGTGTGTGTGTGTGTGTGTGTGTGTGTGTGTGTGTGTGTGTGTGTGCACGCTGAAACCACACTGCATCATATAGAAGACACAGTAGGAAATAAAACGAATTGCATCCAACAACTGGTAAATATAATTTTTACATTTTTAAAGCATCAAAACAAACGATAGATTTCATTATAGTCTAGACATCTAAGATTTTCTGGATTGATTCTTGTTAGATTTAGGACAGGCAAGTTTGATAATTAACATTGAAATCTTTCCTGAATTCTCATGATTTTGATATTCTTAATCCGATGTTCGTGCATAAATCGCTTTCCCCCTTGGGCTCGGCGTGGATGAGAAACCGTGATAAGCGATGACGCTACATTATTTATTAAAGAATAAATCAGACTCCAGGTCAAGAGGGAAAAACAACTCCTGCGAGAAGCGATGTAGCAGGTGTACTGATCATTTTTCTGTAACAGCAGTGTTTTTATTCCTCTCAGAGAGAAAAATTTTACTTCTTCTGTCATTTTGGAAATAATGCAGCTTGTTGTGTTCTCCACATTCCTGAAGGTGTCGACTTCAAATCGTAACTATTCCGCTTCAAATCTGACTCTTAGAAAAATGCTGACGCTGGAGACTCCTTCCATCTCCTTACAGAAACCATCAACATATAAATCTTTAAAATGTCTTCTTTATCAAATTGCATGCTTTTAATTCAGTTTATTATCAGCCTCTTATTAAATTATGTGAAATGTCCACTGTACTGATGAACTATTGCTATAGAAATTATATTAGAACCAGGAATGGACAGGAAATTAATCAACGCCTCCTGACCAGTCTGAACACGGGATTCTTAAACATATAAAAGGCAATTTTGAATTTCTAAACGATCTTATATTTCTATTTTCATAATTTTTTCATTTTTTTCATTTTATTGTCTCCATTCACAGACTTTTCCACAATAGACTTTTAGTCCACACACCGTATCAGTAACAAAACTGTTAGAACAATACAACATAGCAATGAAGTAATAAACCTGTTATCTGTGTTGCACTAAACTTCCATGAGCCACATTGAAACTGTTACACACACACACACACACACACACACACACACACACACACACACACACACACCTGGCTAATCAAGATTTCGTGCAAAAAAAAAAAAAAAAAAAAAGTCGTGAAAAAAAAAAGATGAATAAAGTGCATCTTTTTTCTAAGTCAGGAAACATGTCCCACTAACGCTCTGCTTTATTTCTCTTTTATTCTAGACATCTGTTCTTCCTCTTGCTGTAACCTTTCTTAAAAAATGCCTCGCTCTTTTCTGGTCAAGAGCAAAAGGGCAGGGTCACATTCCTCGCGCCCTGCCCACTCCCGCACCCACCACTCTGAGGGGCAACTCGGAACCATGCGCGGCTCCACCGGGGACAGGTCACCTGACACGCTAGAGCTCAGCGCAAAAATGCCCTTGGCTCCCAGTTACCCCACCTCTCACTGGGTTCCTGTGGAAACCAACCAGGATGGCGCCTCCCAGGCTGAGACCTGGGGCATCTGGAGAACAGGTAATGTACAGGGTCTCTGAACATCTGGCTTCTGGTCAAATTGATAGATCAGACAGGGACATGTGTAATAGACGTGAACATGTAACGCTGCTCTTGACTGATGCCTCGCTGCATGTGTCCCAGCAGATGGACAGGCAGGTGAGAGTGAGCGCCCCCCGGTGTCCACCACAGTGTGGTCTCCGCCACTGAGCCATACGCTCAGCTCCCACAGGGAACAGGAACTGGAGCGACTGGTGCAGGTGCTGCTGAGCCACAGGCTGCAGGACACCTCCAGCACACCGCTGTGCGAATGTCCCCTCTGTGAGAAGGTCAGGCCAATACACAGCCCCACAGAACTCCACACAACTCCACACAACTCTATACAAATCCACACAATTCCACACAACTACCCGCAAAATCAACACAGCACTGCACAATTTTACACTATTCCACATTACTCATGAACAGCTCTACACAAATCGGCATAATTTTCTAAAACATTTCTCACAGCTTTAGAATTCCAAAGAAATTCTATAGGCTACAGAAGAAATTATAGATTAACTGTGGAAAACTCTACACAACTCTACACCACTCAACATGACTTCTCACAACTCAGCACAACTTGCAACAATTCTACATTACTTTATCTCTGCACAACTCTTACACACAACTTCACAATTCTCCACAACTCTAGAAAACTACACAACTCGACACGACGCCACATAACTCTACACAAGCCAACACAATTCCACATTACTCATGCACAACACTACACAAATCTGCATTATTTTACAAAACCTTACTCACAACATCATAATTCTGTACAACTCTAGAAAACTCTCCACAACTCCACACAACTCCACATGACTTCAAACAATCCTACACAACTCCACACAGCTCAGCACAACCCTACACCACTCCACATAACATCACACAGCTCAGCACAATTCTACACATTTCTAAATCACTCTACAAATCTCTGCACAGCTCTAAACAAAACGTCAAAATTCTCCACAACTCTAGAAAGCTCTACACACATCTACTCAACTCGACATAACTCTACCCCACACAACTCCACACAACTCTGTAATCTCTATGAAAGTCTCCATTACTTTACAAAGCTCTTACACCCCTTTACTACACAACTCCTTCACAACTCTACACAACTCTAGACAGCAATACACAACTCTAGACAACTCTATCTTAATTCTGAACTACTCTACAAAATTCTACAAAAATCATCAGAACGCAACACAACAATTCTTTACAATTCTTTAGAGCTCTGCTCAACTCTGCATAGCTTTACATAACGCAACAAATTTAAAAACAGTAACATCTACAAAACTGCATACAAAATTGCCCAACCCTTTGCCACTGCTTGTACCTCGGGCTCAGGAATGAATGTCAGGATTCTAAAAAACGTTTTACAACTATTTTCCTTTTACACATTTCGAAGTTGTTTGTAAAATCTTTCGAATTTTTTCAAGAAATTATTAGACTTTTCAAAATTGATATCTTTAGAACTTTACAGCAAATTTTTACAAATTCTTAAGAATAACAAAAGAAACTTTTCAGATTTTACTTGACTGTATTAGACCTCATTAGAGCTGTTCATGAATCATCAAATTTTGCAGACACTTTGATCTGTGGTGAGCATTAATGACACACTAAACCCCCGTCCTCGTCTCAGGTGTTGTCGTCAGCTGTTGGTTTAGTGACTCACCTGCGCAGGTCTCACATCAACAGAGCCGCCGTTCCACTGACTGAGCCGGGTTTCAGCGCACAGCATCATGGCCTCCGACCCCCTGCTGGCTTCTACGGCAGGGCTAAAGTAAGACAAACCTGTGTGTGTGTGTGTGTGTGTGTGTGTGTGGGTAAGATGATTATTTAATTTTTTGATGTGATGCTTTACAGGATTACCAGTTGTACTAATTTTGATTCACAACATGTTGAGTTTGATACACAACTCAACATGACCCCAAACAATCCCACACCACTCCACAAGGTGTACATAAATGTATGTGTGTGTGTGTGTGTGTGTGTGTATGTGGCAGGAGCGCAGTTTTGTCTGTAAGGTGTGTGGGAAGGTGTTTAAACGCTCGTCGACACTTTCAACTCACCTGCTGATTCACTCTGACACTCGGCCTTACCCCTGTCAATACTGCGGCAAGAGATTCCACCAGAAATCTGACATGAAGAAACACACCTTCATACACACTGGTAAGACACACACACACACACACACACACACACACACACACACACACACACACACACACGCATGGATACTAATGTAGCTGGTTAATGACCCATTAGAAGTAGCTAATATGTTCGCTAAAAATGATAATTAATGACACTGGGGCTGTAAACTGTCCAGTAAAACATGGAATTGTCCCGTAACTGGAAACTAATTGGTCTACATTGAATTAATTTATTTTGTATTACTGACAATAACTTAACTGACATCTATATCTACAAAATAGACTTCTAAAACAGTGTGATCTCTATGAGATAGAAGTGAACAGTCAGTGGATAGAAGGAAACCCTTCCTCTCCCTCAGCCCGTGTCATGTTCTTATCATGCAAAATAATATTTGCACAATCGGTTTTCTAGTGCTTGTTTGCACAACGCCCCTGTGTGGGGTAATTAACCTCACTGCTGCCCTGATTCTTGTTCGTGAGCAGCAAAATGAGTACGAGATGGGGGGGACGGTTGCTAAGTGGCTAATTCCCCACTGCAAGCCTGACTGCGGGGTCGAGGGTGTGTTGCGTAGTGGAGCGATCAAAATCATTCATACTATGAAACTGTAGTTCATTCATAGCACTTTGAATGTATACTGTAATGTACTGTACTGTACAGTTTCACAAGCATATTCCATTCTCATGTTTTGTGTGAAGAAATAATATATATAACCTACACACACCCCAAGGTGAAATTGTTTAGTCTTGACTCGTAATTGGTGGTGTGCAATGTCCTGATGCTCGTCAAATTTATAACACTATATAGGCCAGTGTAACACTTGTACTATGTTGATTAACCTGCCTTGCTGTGTTACTAGCTTACGTAACAAGGGGTATAATTTCACACAATTTCACTACAAAATGTTTATAATCTACAGGAAATCAATGACAGCAAACAGCAAACTATCACATTACTCATTTAAATAAGTTTCATGCATCGAAATGACCTCATACAGGTTTTGTGTATATATTAAGGTCTTGAGCTCAGTCAGTGGAGTTTCCAATGCTGTAAGTTAACGTAAAAAGAGAAGTAGTTGAGGAAGTTATATGCCTCATTTGGTTCCAATTTTAAAAGCTTGATTTTTTTTTTCATTAGTGTGTGTGAGGACTTTATTATTGAGTCAGTGTAAAAGTTAAAGAAAGGTCAAGTGTCAGATAAGAAAGCACATTGTCCATGCTCTACAGTGTTTATTTGCATGTGCCTAAGACTTTTGCACAGTACTGTACATGCTAGTGTATTTACAATTTTTTACAAATATCCTACAAGTTCCCCCCAATACCCCCCACCGCATCCCTCACCCCTTATTTTTATTTCAGTGCTACTGCAAACGCAAACTAGCATTACTCATTTTTATCACTGGAACTGGACTAGCTAATGTCATAAGTTAGAAAACCTTGCAAAATGATTGTTTATGTGATAAAATGTAACGCAGGCAGAAAGTAAAGAAGCTAGCTAATATCTAATATACTTAGCTAGTTATTCACTCTAGTGAAATGGAGGAAATAAAACTAAAGGCAACAGTGGCACAAGCCAATGAGGCTAATGTTTCCCACCAAAGTAGCTACAACCTAACCTAGTTAGTGATTCTTCTTAATAATGAAGCCAAAACATAGCTAGCTGATATTTACAGGCTACAACTTGCTAACTGGCTTACCAGTGACATGACGTATTCAATAAAACGCAGATAAAAGCTAATATAGCTAATGCGTTCAATGAAAACTGGCTTAGCTAATCTTATTTTAGCTAATCCTCCTTTTTACCACTTTTAGACTGTGAATACACAACATCATGTAGCCATCTGTAGTTTGTACAGAAAAATTAATCAGATAACTTCACCAGCTAGCAAGTACAGTTAATAATGTTCTAATTAATCAAGATAGATTACTAGCAGACATCACATACTATATCTCTGGTTTAACCTGAAAATAGGATAATGTAGGAAATTAATAATTCTTCAAACTTTAGCTGAAAACTGGCTAGCTAACTTAGCCAAATAACAAACATAGCTATGTATTCTATGCTAATAATCAATACAACCACAAGCTAAGATAAATGCTTAATGTGATTCTTTGAATAATTGACGAGTTAACGTACCTTGCTAATATTTGCAGAGGAAACTATTTTGGTTATGTCATTATTACTTGTGTGGAATATAGACCGTAAGGGAAACACAGCTACTCAGTAAATATAGCCAGTCATTCTTTGCGTATTCCAGGCAATACGAGTACAACGTAACGTGAGTTTCTCTGGTAAAATGCTGAAACTAATATGGTAATGTTACAAATTAGGTGCTGCAAGTGGCATTTTTGAGAATTTGTTAGCATCCCGCTAATTTAACAGCTTAAAAAGATTGAGAGACCTCGTGTCACATCCGTGATGAAGTGAAAATGAAGTTATCTCAAGCTTTTTCCTGTCATTACTTTTCTCTCCGTCACCGACAGGTGAGAAGCCCCATGTGTGTGTGGTGTGTGGCAAGGCGTTCAGTCAGAGCTCCAACCTGATCACTCACAGCAGGAAACACAGCAGCTACAGACCCTTCCGCTGCCTGCACTGCCCGCTCAGCTTCCAGAGGAAACTGGACCTGGAGCGCCACCTCGAGACGCACTGCAGCGCTAACAGCAGCACGGCCTACCAAAGCACCCTGAGTTAGCCCTCGGTGCTAAAATATCCAAACCTGCAATGTCCAGGAAATGTACAGTCACCATAATATCTAATCTCGTACTTCGCACTGTTCATATGCAAATAAAAAACTAAAATGGTTCGTTTTCATGTGCATCATTTGTGAAATCAACCAACAACATCTTTTTTGAAGTACAGCATCAGCTGGCAGCTTAACACATTGAGAGGAAAGCGCTATCCCTCCTCTTCAACATACACAAGCTCACAGACAACGCTAATTACTTAGTGTCTCTGTCACTGACAGGAGCTAGAGGTGGAGGAACCCTGGTCAATCCAAAGAGTTTTTTTTGTTTCCCCATAGTGGAGCTATGAATAAGGTGACCAACCTGTCTGTGATGAAAAAATAATAATAATAACAATAAACTTGATAAAAGAAAAGACTTTGCGAGGACAAATTTACTTTATTGGTGTCTCTGAGGAATGATAGGAACACTGAAACACATCAGTCTCACACACACACACACACACACACACACACACACACACACACACACACACACACACATATACAAATTACTGCAGAGCACTGGTCATTATTCTAAAATTAATTAATCTATAAATAATTTGTTTGAATTCGGTTGAAAAGCAGCTTAAACTAAATCAACACTTTTTCATACGTCCACAAAAAAGTCAGAAAGTAAGAAAAAAGACACTTCAGGGGTTATGCTGTGAAAGGATGTTAATCAGTGACAGGGTGGTTTGATACAGGATCACATGAAAAAGGAGTTATTGTTACCCCTCCAATGAAAAAAAAGTATATATTTTGTCCTTATATACAACATTTTGATCAATTTGTAAAAAAAAAAATATATATATATATATATATATATATATATATATATATATATATATATATATATATATATATATATATTAAAGGCTGTCATGTTACTTCATATTCATTTATAGTTACACATCTGCAAAACATGAAACATGTTCCTGTTCTAGTGGGTATAATCACTGGTTCTCTCGCCAGCCTCTCTTTTTCTCTCTCTCTATTAAATCTAATAAAGTTTATATAACAACAAAAATATGTCATGTTACAGGGAAACTTAAAGTAAAGTGTAAAATCGTAAACTCTTCTCTGTCCTGAAGAAATGAAAGTTAAAGCTTCAACTCTGAATGTTGCAAAGCGCTAACACTGGAGACTTCCATAAATGTGACATAAACACCTCGTTAAAAGAACTACCTGTAAAGAACCAGGACTCGTATTCACAAAGCTTCTTAAGCCTAAAAGCTGCTCCTAGTGAGAAAATTCTAAGAAAATTCCTAGAATTATGACATTTTCTTAGAATTTCCCCTTAAATTTGGGACTGAATCCTAGTGAAGATGAAAATGTCTCATGAACATCTTAGCCCTAAAAACAGCTCCTAAGGTAAAAAATAGGTGAAAAAAAGTAGAGAGGAGGACTTATAAGAGGTTTAAGAGTTTCTATAGCAGAGGACTAAATGGCAGAAAGAAGAAATATTCCCCAAACGCTAAACGTAAAAGTAAACACTGCTCTTCTGTCGAATCTCTCCAGGATTGTTGGCTACATACTGGACCATCCAAAAGTGCGACTTAAATACTCAGGATACGCAGGATTGACTGTCCTGCAATCATGTAAATTGGTGAAAGCTGAGCAATTTTGCTCCCATCAATCCGAAATGAATTACAAGTAATAAAATCAGTATGATAAATAAATGTAAGAACTTAAATATAGTAACTACTGCGTGGAAATCGGATGCTTCAGACGTCGACGCATTTTCAACATTTGTCTGTTTTAATTATCTTTAAAATATTTAGCCTGTAACAGAACCTTTGCATGAAGTCACCTGCATTTATGGTCATACAATTTCTTTATATACAAACAATATGATTTCACTGTCTGTTCTATTATCATATATTCTGTTTTCACAAACAGCACATTTTAAAACCTTTACAGATTATTTATCAACCAATCACAATCCTTGAATTGCTGAATCATCCCTTCTCACTAAGATAAAGGTCTTAGTCTAGGACTCCCAGCTATGACTTTTTAAGCTAAGCTAGGAGCTCTCTGAGAGAATTCTAAGAAGCGTTGTGAATACGGGCCCTGGAGAATATTAGAACAAGCGCATTTACATGATCCTGCGCTTTTGTCTGAGCTGCAGGTATAGAAAACTAAGCAACACTTTATTTCTGAGAAATCAATCCAGAATTCATCAGTACCATGGTATAACTTGTATCACATTATGGGCAGGTCATTAAACCATATTTTAAGGTCAACATGTGGTGCAGTGGTGCTGATAAAGTGGTTTAATAAATGGCTTGAGGCTTGTCGATGAGGTTATAAAGTCTTGGCTCATCAAATTACAGTTTATTATGAGGCACAGTTCGTCCAAATGTGTGTCTCTCTCTCTCGCTTACACACACACATTCCATCCTCTACTTCATGTCATCCAGCACCTGTAAAATATTGCATAGTAAAATGTAAAGAGTTATTAAGCACTAAACACTGGGCATATGTCATTTAGCATGGTTCTTGTGGACTGTGATTGGACCCACCTCTACAACGAGCTGGTGGTTTGTCCCAGCGGGGACATTGGAGTCCAGGATGGGGTCTCCTGGAGACTGTTTCTACGCACAGTTGCACGTCTCCCTGGCGACAAAATCGCATGACATTTCTCAAAACATGATGCCGGTGGCTTTGCAGAAGTATTCACCCTCTCCCCGAAATGTTAAACATTTCACATTTTATGTTTAAACTTATACACAGTCCCTTTTCTTTTTGCATATTTGTCACACTTAAATGATTCAGAACAACAAACAAATTTTAAACACAAATGTTACACAAAGATAACCAGAGTAAAAGAACAAAGTTAAAAGTTTTGGAGTGGCCTGGTCAAAGGTCAGGCTCAAATCTGATTGAGATGCTGTGGAATGACCGTAGACAGCTTAAACCCTGGAATGTGGCTGAATTAAAACAATTCCGCAAAGAAGAGCAGGCCAAAATTCCTCTGTAGCCATGTGAAAGCCTCACTGCCGGTTATCACATAACCCTGAATGCAGTTGCCACGGGGGGAACAACCAGTTGTTAGGTTAGTTATACAGACCACAAGAGCCCCTAATTCAGTTATACAGGCCACAAAGTCTAGCCTTTGACTAGGGGGCAATTACTTTTTCACACTGAGCCAAGCAGGTTTGTTCCACAGTTTGAACAAATTGTGCAAAAAAAAAAAAAAAAAACTGAGATTTTTTCCCTTAATAAATGAAAAGTATTATTTAAAAACTGTATTTTTTTTACTCTGGTTATCTTTGTGTAATATTAAAATTAGTTTGATGATCTGAATCAATCAAGTGGGACACATATGCAAACTAATAAATACAAATCGAGAAGAGGCAACTACTTTTTCACAGCACTGTATATATATAGAACTGAGAAAGTTCTTGCACTAGTTTCATGATGCTATGAGATAATAGAGTATGTGTGTGTGTGTGTGTGTGTGTGTGTGTGTGTGGTACCTGTGCATGAGTGGATGCACCACAGCGCACCCATCACGACCACACCCAACAGGAACGCAGCAATCACACTGATCAACACCGAGCTCACAACTGAACACAAACACACAAGACATCAGCTTCAGTGTAACACCTGATAAACAACACACATCAGTGTCATGATGCAGAAACATTATGTATATGATAGCAATGTGTGTGTGTGTGTGTGTGTGTGTGTGTGTGTGTGTGTCTTTACCGCCACTAGATGAGCTGTGTCTGGACATCACTGTCTCTGTCACATGAGGCTTCTGTGCCAGTTTACCTTTAACACACACAACACATACAAACAAACCCAGCAAGATAAATAGTAAAAATAAAAATAAAAAAGAAAGCAAAATCATTTATAAATCACTTTTATTTACCATAAAAAAAGAAATGCATGTTTGAATCTAATTTAATTAATGAACCTATTTATGTATTTAATTTTGTATGAGAGTAATAACTGTTGTAATGCTGAGCACTGACCAGCAGGAGGCGGCACCAGACCAGCCACGGCGTCAGGCACGTACGTGATCAACACCGGCCTGGACAGAGTTCTGTACTCACACTGAGAGAGAGAGAGAGAGAGAGAGAGAGAGAGAGAGATGATGTAAGGAGTGTGTGTGTGTGTGTGTGTGTGTGTGTGTGTGTGTGTGTGTGTGTGTGTGTTCCCTGTTGAGCTGCTGGTGTGTGTGGCAGTGTGTTGGTTTGTGTGTGTCTGTGTGTGTTACCTGTGGAACTGCAGTGTGTGTGTGTGTGTGCGCGTGCATGTGTGTGTGTGTTACCTGTGGAGCTGCAGTCGCGTGTGTCTCAGCGTGTGTGTCCTTGCAGTCTCTGCGCGTCCCAGTGGCGCCTCCACACAGCTGCAGGCTGCAGTGCAGGAACTGGATGGAGTTATTGAACACCGGCCTCAGAATGAAGCTGAACCTGAGCTGCTCCGTCTTCTCTAACTTCTCCGTTTGGTCTGTCCGCTGTCCCATGTCCACTCCTCTGTCCCTTGTTCCCTGTAAGATTTTGTCTGAGGAAAGTGTCCTCGCTCCTGTTCCCGCCTCATCGTTGCTCGTTTTTGGAACTAGACGTGTCTCGTCCTCTCCGGTGTCCTGCTCTCGCTCGGCCTCGTCTTCCTCCGGTCCTTCTTCGTCATTGTCTTTTCTTTCTCCCTCATCGCTGTCTTTGTCCCTGTCCTTATCCGCTGTGTGTTGTGTCCGTGTGTCCGTGTGTGTGATGAAGGATGGGTCCGCAGGACAGAAGTCTCGGATGATGGGCCAGCCAGTCGGAGCACGTGGGTCTGACAGCGGAGAGAACACACACGAGCTCACCTCCAGCCTCTCGCTGACCCCTATACCGCCTGAGATCTGAGAGAGAGACAGACATAAAGAATGAGACACATAAAATGAGCGAAAGAGAATGAGACAGAAATAGACAGAAAGTAAGACTGAGGCAAAGTAAAAAAATGAGAAAGACAGAAATCTGAAAGTATGTGAGTAAGTATGTGATCATCATCATCATCATCATCATCATCATGAAAGAGGACGGCGGCGGCGATGGCGTGTGAGAAGCTGACCTCGGCATACACTCGCCCGTGCACCGTCACCACGCAGGGTCCCACCGCTCTCTCCTCGAATCTGTCTGTGGCGAACAGTCGCATGGACAGATGAGGACCGCTGTGTGCTGCTGGAAGCCAGGGTGGGCTGTAGGCGGGGCCAGAGGCAGAGCTGGACAGGGGGCCACTCCCACTCCGCAGCACACCCCGTGTCCTGGACGAGCTTGGTGTGGACGCGCTGGAGATGACGGGCAGAGGCGCTATACATCTGAACTGAAAGCAGAACACACACAAGCTCAGAGGCCACGCCCACTCTCTGTGTTACAGGCACACCGGCCACGCCCCTTTACTCACATGTATAACCAGCGGAGTTGACTCGTTGGCTGGTGTCTTGTCTGTCTTGTCCAGCGAAGGCTTAGACCTCCACAGTAATATCTGGATGAGAAAACACACACACACTCACTTTGAGCGTTTGACTAGGAATCTAATGTTCCCTATGGAAACCGTACAATCCGTCTTGTTTAGGACGCTGTAACCCGGAACGCACAGCGGGGGGACGTCACAGTTCCTCACACATGAGCGCGTACACACACTCATACATACACACCCAATGAGGTCACATATGTACTTCCTGGTAGATGCTTCGTGTCAGAATATTCCTGCACCACTTCTCGCTCCGTCCTGTTGGTACAGTGAGTGGGACCCATTCCAGATGCAATTACGCCATTACAGGACACTCGGCAGACAAAACGCAGTGGGGAGCTTTTCGCGGGCCACAGTAGTAATCACACACTCACAAAAAAAAAAAAAAAAAAACCTGAGTGTGTGGTTCAAAAAAAGACACATTCTCTCTTTGTCTCTTTCTCTGGAAGATTTCTACCACATAATGTAAAATGTCCTAGTGTTAAATGAGTTTTAAGAAATAGCACCTTTTCAGAGGTTTCAGGACGTCCACTGTTCACGTCCATTATTTAAATTATTACAGAACACCATGTGTAGATTTTCGTCTTCTTACATTTCCCCTAGATGTTGTTAAATTTCCCAATTTTCTTTTTCCATGGTTCCCTCCACTCTTCCTCATTCCTCATATGGTAATACTGGCTGGAAGCCTTTTCGGCCAAAACATGGTACTGGTGCTAAAAGGTGTCTTAAGATAGTATGATCAGATAGGATCATATAACACCATTTTTCATACCACTTAATGCTTTTAATCTCCTTATACTTGTTTTTTTGCAACTATCCATACCATCCCATCCATCTAGGAATCTCTGTAGTCCAACTAGGGACGGTCGAGGCCAATGGTGACCATTGTATTTATTCCCATTCCATACAACCGTGGTGGGACCTCAACACTCACATGTGCATTCACACACTACATGCAATTTGGGAAGGCCAGTTAGCCTAATCTGCAGGTCTTTGGACTGTGGGAGGAAACTAGAGTATCTGGAGGAAACCCACCAAGCACAGGGGAACAGAACTGGACCTGCAGAGGCTGCAAGGCGACAGCGCAACACATTTGAAACACATTTGCAAAATACAATTTCATGCGCTTTCATGTAGTGTCCGTTCCTTTTTTAAATTCAAATCTTTCAATGATCTTAATCTACATATACACCTGAAAAAGTACATTATTCTAAAATGCTAAATTGTTAAGATATTACAATAGATTTTTTGCTTTTTAAGCTTTTCTCAAAAACCGTCTCTCATACAAAGCACTGAGGTAGCCCCGGGATTTTAATGGTATATGGTAAATAAACAATAATTATTGGACAAAAGCCATTTTAACTAAATAAACTATAGTTTTTTTATGTTATATGTCCACATAGCATAAGGGGTGTGTCTAATTTGGACAATAAAAAAATGCTAATTATTCATATTTCCTTTTTATACTATAGTATTGATACTAATATTGGTGTAAACTTCTAGAAGCATCTGACCTACAAAAAATTATTACTTAAATAAAAGTATTCAGGTTTTGGTAAAAGGTTTTCGTAACCATGTCAAGTTCATGTTGCAATATCTTAACAATTTAGCATTTTAGAATAATAATACACTTTTTCAGGTTTATGTCTTTTCATGTGAAATATAAAATCGCTTTCATCTGAATGACAATTAAGATCATTGAAAGGTTTGAATTCATATATATTTGTGTTTAGACGTTGGGCAGACGCTCTTACTCAGAGAAAACCTAAAAACCTACCTGCTTAAGTTTCCATCATTGGATAGATGTTTAATTTTTATCGGATAATAATATATAAATGTGCACATATTTTACGAAAAAAAAAGAAGAATGGATCAGAAGATCAATGAAGCATCAAGTATTATGACAATGGTGTTATATGATCCTATCTGAAAATGTACTTACCTTTACCTTGTTTTGGCTGACTGTTCTTTGTCTGACTTTGTGTCTCTGTGTTAATTGTCCTATAGGTCTCTCTGTTTATTTTTCTCGCTCCCTCTGATTTGCTCTTTGATTTTACTTCTTATGGATCTCACCGTGTTTTTGTACTGCACTTCTCTGCCGTGTTGCTCCACGTCTCCTTCAGTCCCACAGGAAATGACTGGAACTGCCAAGAGGAAATGGCTCCCGTTGGACCGTGCCTGGCACGAGGGGTCCCTCAGGGTCACCGCTGAAACCGACAGAGCGAGAGCCTGCACGCAGAAGTGTGTGTGTGTGTGTGAGGGGAAAAAAAAAAAACAATTCATGTTTACGAACATGCTGCTTTATCACTTCCAGATTAGTGTGTGTGTGTGTTAGCGTTTGACCTGTAAGGAGCTTTTATCGACAGAGACAGCGAGGCGTCCATCCACACATTGCACGCTGACGACGTTGCTGCTGCTTGGACCATCTCCGACCTCACGGGACAGCCAGTGTCTCAGCCACGTCTCCTCCACCTTGGCCTCCCTGGCATCCTGCACTGTGTGTGTGTGTGTGGAAAGTGATAAAGAAACCATAAAATCCAGATAGGTTTGATTTCCTGTGCCTCAAGTATAAGTCTCTAGTACAGACTGTGTGAGATTTGAGCCTTAGCCTTTGCTACAACCTTCACTGTCTTATCTTAAATCTGTTTACTTCCATGTTTAAATGAGCAAATCAAGGTCTTCAGCACTCATTTATTTTCATAATCTGGACTATGAAGAGATGTGTATGGTCTGTTTTTAAAAATATATCTCTTATATCATGTTTTACATAAGCACTCTGGAGTCTCTGAAGGACATCAGCAAATTTAATCATATCGGCGATGGTCCTGTTTGAGACATGAGGAAGTCTGAAGCAATCCATCCCAGGGCACAGACACACACACATACATACACTCACTCATTCACGCACTACGGGCAATTTGGGAACGCCAAATAACCTAACCTGCATGTCTTTGGACTGTGGGAGGAAACCGGAGTACCCGGAGGAAACCCACCAAGCACGGGGAGAACATGCAAACTCCATGCACACAGAGACAGGAATCGAGCCTGACCCGGGGATCGAACCCGGACCCTGGAGGTGCAAGGCGACAGCGCTAACCACTACACCACCGTGCCGCCCATGACAAACTTGTCTTCATGAAAGAAAAAAAATCAGGCTGGTAATGAAATGAGGTGGCTTAGTGGTTAACACTGTCAATTTGCACCTTTGTGGTTGAGAGTTCGATTCCCACCTAAGGTCAGTGTGCATTGAGTTCGCATGCTCTCCCCGTTGTTCATGGGTTTCCTCCCACAGTCCAAAGACATGCAGGTTAGGTTAATAGGCGTTTCCCAAATAGGTGTACCCCACCTCGTGCCCTAAATCTCCTTGAACAGGATTCAGGCTCGCCGCGGCCCTGTATACAGGATAAAGCGGTACAGACGATATGTGAGTAAGTGACAAAATGAGTGTGTACAGCTGCTGTACTACAAGTGACAGCAGGAAGTTTCTCGTTTCTACAATTGGAATTAAACACTTCCTGTGCCCTCACTTCAAGCCGCGTCACTCAAATCAAAGTCTCGTTTATCATTATTTCATAGACAACCATGTTGTTTTGCATGTAAGCCTGGAGCCTGTGAAGGACTTCAGTGCGTTTAATCAGATCAGAAATGAGGAAAACACCCACTGAAGGCCATGCTTGCTCACATTCTCCGGCGTGTTTACTATACATTCGTGTTGTCCTACATTCTGTCCTGTCCAAGTTGTCCTGTGAGTAGTGTGTGTGTGTGCATGTGTGTTAGGAGATACTGAGTTGCCTTATGTATAAGAATGGGATCCTGATCCTGGGTCTGATTCACTCTATGTACAATAATGTACGAAAATCTGAATAGAAAAAAAATTACAGCTAAAATGTGTTATAAATGTTGACTTTATAGGCTATTAGCATTAGTACCTGTGATGCAGAGATTTAGAAATAGTTAAAGGGTTAAAGATGAAAAACGAGCTGATCAGCTTTAATGTAATCAATGATATTGTGAGTTCAGGTTGAAGCTCCCGTTCATGTCTGTCTGTCTTTCTGTACAAGGAAATCAAATTTAGTATGGCTGAGTAACTTTTTATGCTAAGTTGAACTTGCAGTGCAGAATGCAGTGTCAAGCATTTGTTTGTGGTTCGTGAGGATTTGGACATTACGGTTGTTTCTGTGTCTTCTCCATTCTTTGTGTATTCACGGTAAGTATGATTTTGATTGGCTCTGTGGAGTGATGAGTATAGCCATGCCCACTTTGAGGGCAAAGCGCTGCATTCGTCCGAAAAAGAGTTGGCTGCTGTAAGGTAATCTGACACAAAACTGCTTATAATGTTCCTTCTACTCAATATTTTGGTCACACCAAATGTGGACTTATGATGATTACTTTGTCACACTTTACCACTCTAATGATTTTCTGATACTCAGAACCCTGACCTTGCTATTTTATCTTGCTATTTATCTCTAATGAAAACGTGTTTGCCTTTTAGGAGACGCACAGAGGCTAAGATTCTGGCCTTACCTGCCCCGCTGCCTTTCAACTTGATCACAAGGCGATTGGCTAGATGAGCTTCCGTGTAGGACATCACAGAGGGATAGCCATTCTGATTGGCCCAGGCGAGCAGGTCAGGGGTTACAATGAGGTCTGGGACAAGGGTGCTACTCATGGTAAGGTCGGGTTTGGGAGGATACAGCGGTGTCACACTGTGGGATGACTGAAAGAGAGAGCGAGACAAGGACAAATGACTGAGAGTGATGGACAATGTGGAATTAAGTATGCGGTTAACAAAATGTGACTGTTTTGATGGAACCTCTTACGTGAACTGTGATGTGGCCACGGAGGCCCGGAGTCACAAGAGCCCAATTTACCGGAGCAGCACTGCTTAACACTAGCACTACATTACACCACCCAGCATCAGCCACTGGGGGCAGCAGAGAGACAGACACTTCCACCTGTAACGACCTAAAAACAACACATGAAACAAAGTCAGAAGGTAGAATTTTAACCGATTCTTTTTCCAGATTGAACTAAGTAAGCATTTTTATTAGGCCAAATTTATTCGTGTACTAAATACCATTATTTAAGAGGTACACCAATCCTCTCTTTGGAATCTATGTGTCAGACTATTTCCTGTACCCACACTGGAAATATCTAGGCTTAGATTCATTGCTCAAACTGGTAACTCAGAGGGTTAAGGCACTGAGTTTCTGATCTAAACGTCAGTGGCTCAAGCTCCAGCTCCCCCAGGTTTCCATTGTTGGGCCCTTGAGCAAGAGTCTATCTGTTACAAGGACACCATATCATGGCTGACCCTGAGCTGTAATCCCTAGCGAAGAAAGATTATCACTGTGCAATCATGTATAGTATATACAATATGAAAAAAAAAAAACGTAGCACATTTGAAGGCTTGAAAAGCACAAGGATGCTGCAAGAATGGCAATTTGGGGGATGTATCTATATCACCAGTAGAGTGACATCGACTTGATGGATTTTAAGCAAATGCTCTTGTCATATGTGATTATACACATCCACAGTGTTCCATCCTTTTTTGGTACAAATGCTTTAATTTAAGTTATTCTTTTTTTTGTCCCACATACATTACCGCACAGTAAAATTTTTACAAAGATGGGCTCCTGGAGCAGACAGGATTAAGGTTGCTAAAGCGCCCAACAGTGCCAACATAGTGGAGATTGTGTTTAAACGACTGACGTTCTGAACAGTAATTCAAAGCATTAACACACTTAGATACCACAATTCTGTGCCGTATTTGGCTGATCTTCAGGGGGAGCATGGCAGGCATCTCCTCCTTCATTGTTCTGACCAGCCTGTCTGGTACCCTGTGACAGGGCTCCTGTGCTGGTTTAAGATAAATTGTGTGATGAAACACAGTGGTTCTTCCTGATCTATAGTTCTAGCCTCCTGATGCATGAGCAGATCAGAGCATGTTTACCCTGAGTTTGGCATTTGTAAGACATGGCAAGGAAAAGCTCCATACCATGACTTTTTTCTCCACAAGTCTATCACTCACTCACTCATCTTCTATACCGCTTTATCCTGTATTCTGTGTCACGGGGGGCCTGGAGCCTATCCCAGAAGACTTAGGGCACAAGGCAGGGTACACCCTGGACAAGGTGCCAATCCATCGCAGGGCACACACACATACACTCACACACTCATTTACACACTACGGGCAATTTGGGAACAGCAGTTAGCCTAATCTGCACGTCTTTGGACTGTGGGAAGAAACCTGAGTACCCGGAGGAAACCCACCAAGCACGGGGAGAACACGAAAACTCCATGCGCACAGAGACGGGAATCGAGCCTGGCTGAGAATCGAACCCGGACCCTGGAGGTGCAAGGCCCAAGTCTATCGTATAATTTATAACAGACAGATGAACATCAATTCCACATGATGTATCCTAAGGCCATAGAGTTGCTGAGCCACTGACGGCAACAAGTTCTGGGTAAAATCTGAGAATGACTGAATAAGTCAGGAAAACTGGGATGGTATGTTCAATGTGTTCAGCGCACCCACAGAGTCCTGAACCAGCAGACCATAGCTTGATGACATGCACTTCTGGGTTGGAGAACCTTTCTGAGAAAGTGCAGCCGTTCACTTCCTGTTCCTGCAGCTTAGACACCATGTAGTTATGAGAGAGAAAGAGAGACTGCAGGCGACACACGCTGGGCATGCTGGGATCTGAGGGTCAGGGGAATAGAAGAAACACTACAATGCATGAATACTGCATAAATTACAGTATGGATAAATATACAGTACAGACCAGAAGTTTGGACACCCCTTCTCATTCAGCGAGTTTTCTCTATTGTGTTCTTTCTTGTGTTCTTTAGCCCAAACGCGTCTCTTCTGCTTGTTGCCTGTCCTTAGCAGTGGTTTCCTAGCAGATCTTCTACCATGAAGGCCTGATTCACACAATCTCCTCTTAACAGTTGTTCTAGAGACGTGTCTGCTGCTAGAACTCTGTGTGGCATTGACCTGCTCTCTGATCTGAGCTGCTGTTAACCTGCGATTTCTGAGGCTGGTGACTCGGATGAACTTATCCTCCGCAGCAGAGGCGACTCTCGGTCTTCCTTTCCTGGGCCGGTCCGCATGTGAGCCAGTTTCTTTGTAGCGCTTGATGGTTTTTGTGGCTGCACTTGGGGACTCTTTCAAAGTTTTCCCAATTTTTCGGGCTGACTGACCTTCATTTCTTAAAGTAATGATGCCGCTCGTTTTTCTTCACTTAGCTGCTTTTTTCTTGCCATAATACAAATTCAAACTCTTTGAATGAGAAGGTGAGTCCAAACTTTTGGTCTGTACTGTATATGAAATGAAACAGTTTACACAAAATAACTCAATTTTTTCATTTTTAAGAATTGATACAAGTGTTATTGTAAACTGATGAAGAATATTTTAGTGAGGTAAAAGGCACAAATGGCAAAATATTTACTATACGTGTGAATAAGTGTGATTTTTTTCGGGGTCTTTTTTCAAAAGCCATAAATCCATCTCTCACAGTTTAGAGACAAGGGACAAGTCAGCCGGCAATTGTCTTTGTGGTTATGCATCATTTTTCCACACTAAGCATCTCATGAACTAGACAAGGAACCCCCTGGTTAAGGTGCCAATCCATCACAGGCATGAAAACACTCACTGCTGGCAATGTGGAAATGACATTTAGGCTAACATGCATGACTTTGAACTGTGGAAGGAGGCCAGAGTACCCAAAAAAACAAGGGACAGGGAGAACATGGCAACTCTGGGAACCACATCCAAACCTTGAAGGTGCAAGGTCTTAGCGCTAACCATTATGCCATAGTGGTGCTTATAGAGAAGTATCAATTAATCAGAAGTTACACTAAGAGCTCGCCACAACTTCAGCTTCACCATAGTGCTTAAACTACAATGGCTTCAAACAACATCCAAATCAAGTGATGCATAACTTTAATTCATTACAGCTGCGTCAACTGTTCTTGGCTCCAACATTGTCTAAAAATCCATAAAACCATTTAAATCACTTAAAATCATTTAAATAGGGTTATATAGAAGTTCTTAAATTGAATCTTTTGGTTCAGACAACCTTGTGTGTCACAATAATAATTTGCCAAAATCAGTAGAAGTAAAAAAAATGCAGTTTACCGTGTTTTGCTCTCAAACTATTCATATGTTGATCTATAGTACACGTGACCACTCAACATCAGCTACATCGAGAGTCTGAAATAAACATTCAAATAAGAATACGTGTAGAATGCACTGTGTGTGTGTGTGTGTGCACGTGTGTGTCTATATACCCTCTCCAAGGCGGAGGTAGACGCGGTTGGCAGTGGTCGAGTGTGTAAGGGAGGAAACAGTTGCATGACGCTGAAGGGTCCAGCGCAGTAGAGCACGAGGTCGCCACGGCAATGAAGGGATGGCATGGACACGAGCCAACACTCTGCCATCCTCCAGAGTGGAGTTTGTCGAGACCTACAACAAACACACACACACACACACAACAGATACATTGATACTGGTCATTCTGCATCTTTGACTTTTTATAACTGGGCCAAACTCATACCACACACACACACACACACACACACACACACACACAAAGTGCTGACCTGCACCAGGATGTGGAGTTTCTCCGGCAGCCCCTCACTCTCCAGAACCCAGCGCATGGTATGCTGGGAACTCAGTACAAGAATGACTGGGCGACGGACAGGATGTGAGTATGATAGTGGCCTCAGAACCACTGTCACCTAGAAAGAGAGTAAGATAGATATATAGATATATAGATATATAGATAGACAGACATGAAGAGAGAGAGACAGACAGATAGGTAGATAGAAAACTGTACCAGGTTGTCAGTGCTGTGATTAGGTCTTGCCATAGCGATCACATGGGTCTCTTTAGCTCCACCCTCTCTGGCAGCACAGCCTGGCCCCGCCTCAAAGCGTTCGAGCTGAGCATGGACAGGGTGCAGCGCCCCAGCAGGAGAAACTCCGCACTGCGATGTCACTTCACCTGCTCACAGGCATTAAACACATTTCATTCGAACCACAAATATAGACAACAATCAAATACAAAGAAGCAGGCTTCATCCTGAATGCAATACAATACTAAACTGGAGTGTGTGTGTGTGTGTGTGTGTGTGTGTGTGTAGACAATGTCTTTCTAAACCATGTGTGTGGTGTGACACCAGACTTTTAAATCATTTCACCTCCATACTGAAATTATATTAATCCATTTCATCAGGTTGAGCTGGAGTGGAAGCTCCTAGTCTAGTCTGTGCTGAAGGACTGAAGGAGGAGAAGCCTGGGCCTGGCGCTGGGTCGGACTCCTCACTCATACACACATAGGTGTCTGTGGCACTGCCCAGTGAAATGCTAGCCTATCCACACAGACACGCACGACTCTGACACACACTCGAGAGGTGTGCCGGCTGCATCGTACGTCTTTAACACCACACTCTCCGCTCCTGGTCTCATCTGTAAGACGACTTCCTAAAATACACACAGCCTAACCTGTTCCTATCAGTTCAGGCTCAGACTCAGATTATTTAAAGCCAAAAAATTATGAAAAGAAAAACAAGTCACATCCATGTAATGTGAAAAGAATGACAAAAAAAAAAACATGCACAAAAGACACATTTTTAAAAAGTGCACCAGCTTTCCAATAAGTAGACAAAAAAAAAAAAGCCATACTCTGTTGATGTAAAGTGGGTGGAGCTAATATCAAGACAGATTCATGCAAACTGTAGGCTAGTAGACTGTAGACCTAGTAATGCTAAACCAGGCTTGCAAGATAATACTAAAATAGCAAGAAAAGGCTAAGCTACAAGTGAAGCTAACATAAAATAGTTAGGATAGTGACTAAAGCGTAAACTCCTCAAGCCTAAACTAGTGAATGAGGGATAAACTTGCATATGGCTTGAATGCTAAGCTAGGAAGTGAACACATTGCCATGTTCACATTACTAGCCTGAAGTGACTCAATTCAGATTTTTTAAAACTAATGTGACGGGGCCTCCGAGTGGCGCAGTGGTAAAGTTCTCGCCCTATCATCCGGAGATCGCGAGTTTGGTTCCCGGGTGATGCTGTAACCTCTCACAGCCGGAGGCCTAGAGAGAGCTGATTGGCCGAGCTCTCTCAGAGGGGAGGGATGAGAGGTACTTAGTGCTCTCACATTAATCACGGGCCAATCAGGGGTGTCCGTGAGCTCACGCAAGCTGAAGGAGTGGATAGCACCGTCCTACGAGTGTGTTACTCCGCCCCCAATGGTGCGTGAGCGAGCGGTTCGAAAAGATGCGGTCAGTTGGCGTCACGTGGTTTGGAGGAAACACGTGATAGTCTTCGGCCCTCCCGGCTTAGTGGTAGTAGTAGCCTTAATGTGGAGCCCCCTAGTGGTCATGTGGCTTGAATGAGATCAGGATTCATGGGGTAGCTCAGTGCTTAAGACATTAGACTACTGATCAGAAAGTCCCAGGTTCAAACCATATCTCCACCAAGTTGCCACTGTTTGGCCCTCAAGTAAGGCCCCTAACCCTTAACTAATGGGATCCATGTACGTTGCTTTGGATAAGGGCTTCTGTCAATGCTGTGGATGTGCATCAGATTTTTATGGGGTTGTAAACATGATTTGGATATGATCACAAAATTGGAAACACGCAGTGTTTGGTGATGTAAGTCTGGTATTCAATTCAGTTCAGTTTTATTTACATTTAAAATTGTCATTGACACGAAGCAGCTTTACAGAATCAAAAACCAAAAAATAAAAATAAAAATAAAAGTGGTGTGGAAAAACTCCCTGAGATGGCATTAGGACAAACCCTTGATAGGAACCAGACTCAACAGCGAACCCATCCTCATCTTCATGATATCAGATATCAGATATAATAAAGGGCAAATGTTTTTCAATGTGTAAGAGGGACTTGACATGCTGCTAATATTTACCCTGAAGCAAAACAGTGTCGTCTATACAAGAAAAAAAATTGAGACTGAATTCAATAAACTATGTAACAGCTTTTAACGTCTTAGCTTCTTAGCGAATCTGGTGCGGGTAAAAGAGTTCTTTAAAAAAAAAAAAAAATTACAATAAAAGTCTGCGAGGCAGCTCATAACTCATGAGGGAATTTTATCCATTTCCTTTGGCCAGTAGCAGAAACTTGGAGAAAGACCTGGAGCCCATCCTGTGCAATGGTGGAGTCTGAAGTTGATAAAAGTCTCTGTCTCTAACGCCACCACTAATCCTAATTAAAGCCATATTCATGGCTAAAGTACACTAACAGCCCAGGCGTTTGTTAAATAATTTACTCTCTTCAATCAAAAATATTTTGTTTCTATGATAGTTTCATCACCTGATGCACACAAGTTCATCAGGACACATGTCAATTTAACACATGGACATTCACTTGCTGGCGAGCGCAAGGCCACGTTTTTGTCTCACACACACTCACACCAGTGCAAGATAGTGTCATGGGTCCTTAATGTTGGTGTCTCATTTTATTTACACATGCATAAACACCCACACACTCACTCACACTCACACACATACAGGCTCTTCTTCTGCTCCATACCTGCAGTTCCTGCCCTGAGCAGAAGGAGACAGATTAGAGCCCACTCTGAGTGCAACATCATCTTTCCTCTTTATCCAGAAGAGTTGAGCTTCAGGAGACGTCTGTTACATACTGACAGAGAGAGAGAGAGAGAGAATAAGATTCAGACAGAGTGGGAGGACAAAGAGCAATTCATAACGAAATCTTACATTCCAAAGTCAAGAAAAACAAAAAGCAACAACACGGTCTGGAGTATCCAGAGCACAAGTTTCTCTCTCCCTCTTACACACACACACACACACACACTGTGCATATTTAAACTACAGAATGAATATCTCATTTGTATTTATGTTGGTCATAACGAAACCTTAAATTCCATAGTCACCGCAGAGCGCAGCGGCCTGTGTGAATCAGCTGCAGCGTGTTTCCGTTTCCTGTGTCTCAGTGGGGCTCAGACGCTCATGTCTGTCTGATTTAAACAGCTTTTCACTGTGGGTCAAACCTGGGGCTTGAACTTAGATACAAGGCTACAGGGTTCTGCTAGATTTGGGCTTCTGAGTAAGTTCCTAAGCTAATAGCACTGGAATAAAATGGCATCGGGGAAATTCTTGCGCTAGAGTTCCTGCACTGAAGATCTTGGGCTTATGTTCTGGTACTAAATGCCATGCACTACAAATCCTGAGTTTCAGTACAATACTTCCTGGTCTGAAGGTTTGGTACTAAAGTAGAGATCCTCAGCTAAATGTCTGGTACTAAAGTCCCTGTGTTTTGCATCCTCAGCTACACTTTTGTTCTGTACTGTTCTGTACTATACTGTACTGTAGTTCCTGTGGTAAAGTCCCTAAACTTGAACAATCCTAGTCTAAAGATATTGGTCCCTAAAAAATCCCGTACTAAGAGTCCCTGAGCTAATGATCCTGTACTAAAATCTTGCACTAAACTATTTAACAATATTTTTGATACTACAATTTACTAACAGAAGTCCCTAGAGTTCCTGTAGTAAAGACCCTGGAAATAAAGTTCCTGTAAGTTCTGCTTACTAAAGTCTCTGGGCTGAAGTTCTATTAATAAAGTTCCTTTGAAAACTGCACCAAAACCTGGGAAAGCAAATAATCTGATGAAATGCCAATCACAGTCCATATCACCTACACAAGTACAGCAGAAGGCAAAAGTTTTCACACCCCAGCAAGCAACTCTGCGCATTAAAAAAATTAAATATAGTAGACATCAAACTGTGCATTTGGGTCTTAGAATGAAAGATCTCATTACTTTTATAACATGTTAATTTTACCATTACTGAAATATGGGAATAGCATCGCACAAAGTAGAATCTTTCAAAATGGGCATATTATTATAATTTTTTGTCATAGAACTAACCAAAAGCAAAACAAAAACAAAAAAACATGTATCTGTGCTATTTCTTTACCTGTGTGATCTATTTTTTTACATTTGCACAGTCGTGTCTGTATAGTTGGTTAAAATGCAAATCAAATTCAGTTGATCATGTTGCATAGGTCGCGCTGGAATAAAAAGAGATATGTCACTATATACTGCACCTCTTTTTATGTTTGCAAAAAAAATGTACATAGCAAAACTTTCAAAGATACGAACATCCATTGACATGTTCAATCACAGAAGTTGGATCACATGTCGAGTGTACAAGAGCCCAGCACTCACTTACCTCTCAGCTCTAATCACATCCTACATCACACCACATTCCTCCAGCAGATCGAGGAAGACATGCATCTTCGATTTTCTGTTTTCTGTTCTGGCACCTAGGTGGTGGAATGAGCTTTCTCTAGATCTCTAAAGCCAAGTCACTGGCAATCGATAAACGACAACTAAACTTCTTTAATACCCCCGACCAAAAAATAAAAATAAAAATAAAAACCTTCCCAACCATGTTTGGCTGATCGTACTTAGTTAGTAAACTAGGAGCCAAGTGTAAGGTTCTATCCAATGAAGAGAACTTCAAAGCACGGGATAGGGACGTGCGCCAAATGCCTGAATGTAAATGTAAACATATAAAATCATCTCTCCAAAACTGCTGAAGTTAGCAGCTTGAAAGTTTTAGTGCAGCAAGATCGGTCACTTCACTTCACTTGTTGCATAAACTTCAAAAGTAGCTTCCTTGACACACACATTTTCTGTATTACATGTACAACACAAAAATAACAATACAATCAGCACCAATACTGTGTTTTGGCCAAAAACCCTTCACATGCGATGAAATAACATATGATATGAATATAAAATGCACAAGGCTTGTAGAGAAACAGAACCGGAAAGAATTACAATAAGTCACAACAAGCCAGAACTTAAACAGCAAACAGATGCAATCAAATGCAATTACGAATAATAATAATAATAATAATAATAATAATAATCAAAAAGCAAATGGGAATGAAATCAGGAACAGTTTCATGAGTAGTGAAGATGCAGAAAAGTGACACAAATCAGTGACTGATAGACAGACAGAGACAGAGAGACAGAGAGAGAGACAGAGAGAGAGACAGAGAGAGAGAGAGACACAGAGAGAGAGAGAGAGAGAGAGAGACAGAGAGAGAGAGACAGATGACTATTTGGAAGAGAAGCAGCTGTAAAGCATTAAATCCGACTTTATTACCGGGTTATTAATAGCGCAGGCTCCATCCAGAACAGCAGAAGTTGCGCAGTGACCTGAACTTCACACAGAAACCCACAGGTCCGTCCACTTCTGTATTGTTTTTCTTTTCTTTCTTTTCTTTCTTTCTTTCTTTCTTTCTTTTAATTTTTTTAATCTTTGCACTACAGCACTTTTAGAGTTACTATGCGTGTGCGTGCGTGCGTGCGTGGGTGTGTGTGTGTGTTGGATACACCCACCTGTGTCGATCGGTGGTCCCAAATGACATCACCGGCGCGCGAGGAATCAGCTTTAAGCGCTCGGAGCAGACGCCGCATATTTAAGTATGAGGACACAGGCGCGCGCGCGCGCGCGCACACCCCCACGCGCATATATAAACACACACAGACACTGAGTCCGCGCGCCCTCACACACACGCCCTCAGTCACGCTCTGATCAGTGCAAACGTGTAGCGCGTTAGTGGAAAAGTCAGCAAGTCGTGGTGCTGGGAAGGATACAGAGAGGGAAAAGGTTGATGTGGATAAGGAAAGGGGAGGGGCTTGACATGCAAGTAGGGGCGGGGTTTCAGTGTGAGTGACGGAATGTAGATGAGGGGATTAGAGGAGCTTAAACTTGCAACAAGGACTTTCATCCATCGCTTTATTTAATTAATTAATTTTTTTCTGCAGCAACAATGTATTTCAAAATGTTTGTGTTTAGTTTATATGCTTATCTTATTCTAAATGTATAACTTTATAAGGTTTATAAAGGCAGTGGTGGCTCAAACAGTTAAAGCTGTGGGGTACTGATCGGAAGGTTGGGGGTTCCAGTCCCAACAGGGCCCCGCTGCCACTGTTAAACCCGTCGGTAAACTTTTCTGATCCAGGGGTGCTGCATCCTGGCTGACCCTGTGTTCTGACTCCAGCTTCCCCACCAGCATATGAAAAAAAATATCAGGTAGCCTTGAAGAATGCCAAAAAGAGAGATGTTTTGAAATCATTCTCATGGCTGGACCTGGACGCTGTTGATTGCAAGTGATTATTTCCCGTATGCACAGACACTTTTGGGACACCCATCAGCCATAACATTAAATTCCATCTATCCATCAATCTAGAGAAGTTCTGCAGCCCGACAGTGTTTACCATGGCATTTATTCCCATTTTACAACCATGGTAGGAGCCCTGGTCAACAGTCACATCTAAACTTACTTGATTTGATCCATATTATCCATAGTGAATTTTTAATTTTATTATATATATGAGCAGTTGAGGAACGTCAGTTAGGCTAATCTGCATGTCTTTGGACATGCTTTGGAAAGCCACCAAGCTTGGGGAGAACATGCAAACTTCATGCAAACATCATGCCCCAAGACCCCCAAGTGTTGAACCCTCATCACTGGAGGTGTAAGGCGACAATACTAACTACTATGCCAATGTTACCTTTACTTCTTTAATATTGATTAGGTCTCTCTTTTGTCTCCAAAACAGAAGAGGTCGTGGTGCTGAGGAGGATACGCAGTGGAAAAGGTTCATCTGGACAAGAAGAGGAGTGGCTCGACATGCAGGTGTGGCAGGGATTCAGGATGATTGATGGAATATAGATTAAGGGAGGAGTTTCAAATTAAAACAAGGACTTTCATTAATTTTATATATAACATTAAATTCCATTGTTCTTTTAATCCATCCATCTAGGAACCTCTGTGGTCCAACTAGGGACCATGGAGGCCAATCAGGCTTAGACTGAGACTTAGAGTTAGTTCCTCTGGCACATTTGGCACATTCGGTGGTGAGGTTTGTCCAGCATGATCGATTTGCTCCAATATCTTCTGCCGTGTCCCACAAAATACCAAGTGCACGCAGATCGTCCATGAAGCTCCAGCGCCATGTTGAACGTGGTCGGCCTTGTCTCCCCTTTCCTTTTCGGGGTGTCCAGAGAATTGCTGATTTTGGGTGCCTTGCATGGGGTTGACGAAGTATATGGCCCAGAAATAGCATACGTCGCTCAGTCACGCTGACATTTAGGGAGCAGGATCTCTTCGTTGGTGATACAGTTGCGGTATGAGACAAGTAAGATTCTCAGAAGCCACCATTGCTGGGCGACATTGAGTCGTCGCATGATCTTGGCAGACATCTTCCATATTTCACTGGCGTAGATTGAATTTGGGATGACAAAATAATTGAGCAGATTAATTTTTGTCACTGTGTTGATCCTCTTAGTCGACCAAATTGGGTGGAGCCGCTGGAAGACTGCCCCAGCCTGCGCAATGCGACAAGTTACATCATGGTCGACATCGCCATCACTAGCTAGGATGATGCCCAGGTAGGTGAACCTGGTGACCTCCTCAAGCTGTTGCTGCCCCACCATCACGGGATCGTTTTTAGCGGCGTATCCAACTCTCATGATCTTGGTCTTGCTCCTGTTAATCCGAAGTCCAACCTTGGCTGCTTCTCTCTCCAGATTTGACGTCATCACCTTCATGTCATCTGCAAAGTTGAGGTCTGTCAGGTGTGTTCGTGCTTGCGATGAGATTTCATATCCCTCCACAATGCCATCAAGGAACACTATTAGAAGGAGTGTTTAGGTAGGTGATGCATGTCAAAGTGACAATTCACATGAATGGCAGGACCCAAGGTTTCTTGGCCGAACATTGTCCAGAACATCACACTGCCTCGACCAGTTCACTTGCCTAGTATATTCTAGTCCCTGACATGTGCCATGGGTACAGGATAATCATTGGAAAAATAGAATGATAGAAAACATTTTTATAAATCTTTCAGTATGGTCAGTGACACAGTATTTTTCTACACTTGTTCATGTTGCTCTGCTTAAACACATCTTACCGTCTATAAAACATAACCCTGTACATCTATTCTAGTCCATATTTAGAATTAAACACAGCATATGATTTAAGACAGTTTTTTTTGAGGAAATGTGGAAAAAGGGACAGAGAAATAACTAGAAAGAGCAGACAATACAAGTAAAAGGAGGCCACTAATTACAGCTCCATATAGGATTCAGGTTTTATTTATCTTCACGTATGATGAGTCAGAAGGATAGCTGAGTTCACTTTTCTGCTTACACACACAGTAAATATTCTAACTTTACAAAAATGCATGCATATGTTGTCTTTAAATGGAAAATATGGTTGCTGGCTGGCACTGGACAGTAACTCACTATGACTTGCGTGCTTCTGCTTCGTGGATGTTATGTGCTTCTGCATAGTCCATTCTACTGATTCCACATGGAAGGGATGCTGTTTTTTTTATTTATTTTATTTTTTTTGCATCTAAGGATTATACATTCCAAAAATATATATATAGATATTCAGAAATATTATACAGCATCAGTCCATTCTTATCTATCTTCTGTCCTGTAAATGTGTTTCCCTATTTGGGAAATGTATTATTGAGTATAATAATCTGGCAGTATGGTGGTGCAGAAGTTCACGTTGCTGCCTCACAGTTCAAAGGTTCTGAGCTCGGGTTACTATCAGTGTCGACTTTCTCTTGTTGTCTATATGTCCATCTGGACTTCTTCTGACCGCACATAGAAACTGCTCTACACATTAAAAAAAAAAAAAAAACATATAGTGATTCAGTAAATGCCGCAAAAACAACATTGTGATGAGGATAATTTTATACATGATGTATATTTTTTTACAGTGTGTTGTAGTAATATATTTCATTTTAGCTTTTTTGCATAAAGAAGTTTAGTAGAATTCAAACCAAGAAATGGAACAGAAATATGAATTTATGCAGTGGAATTGAAGTTTAAGTTACATTTAATTAAAAAGAAATAAACATGTTTCTTAAAATGTATTTTTAAATAGTAAATATTACTCAGAGTCTAAATCCATTGCCACCCACAACATCCTGAATAATGTTTTAATTGTGTCAAAAGGTATTACTCTTTAATTTTAGGGGGAAAAAAAATAAATTAACCACACTATGGTTTTGGTTCCAGACAGGCTGGTTTGAGTATTTTAGAAACTGCAGTGTCTAGAGGTAAAGCAAGCAGCAGTTCTGTGGGTGGAAACACCTTGGTGGTGAGAGAGGCCATGGTACTGTACTTCATATAACCACACTTTACAACTACAGTAAGCAGGAAATTAACTCAGAGTGAAAAGCTCAGCCAATAATTAAAATCTTAGGCAGACTCACCATACTGTATACAGACCCACAAACTCACCAGCTCACAGACTCACAGACCCACCATCTCATAGACTCACCAGCTCACAGATTCACCTTATCACCGACTCACAAGGTCACAAACACACAGACCCATCAGCTCACAGACTCCTCAACATACAGATTCGGACTCATCTGCTCTCAGATCCACCATCTCACAGACTCACCAGCTCTCAGACTCATCGGCTCACAGATTCACCAACCCATACCAGCTCAGGAGCTCATAGACTCATAAGGTCACAAACACAGACGCATGGTGGAGGCATTTTCCCAGACTGCCTCACATCAGACGTACAAAAAAGTATCTGTTAACACTGGATTAACTATATACATTGCAGAATTTTATGTTTACTGCAAAAGCAAGAAGGTGATGCTTAAGAAGAAATTCTGCCTTTTTGTCCAGCTGACCCAGGGTGTAACCCATTGATGTCAGCGTCCATATATTTAGGCCAGATGTGCATGGCATGGTTTCCCTATTGCCTTGTCGGTTCCTTATGAGGACTTGCTTGGTGTTACTGATCCTTTTTTTTTTTACAGTCTGGTCAATCCACCTCCATCGTTGCTGAATAATTTCCTCTTATGTTTGGATATGGTACCTTTGCTTCCATAGTTGTTTGTTGCTGATGGTGTTGGACCAGTTGATCGAGCGAGCCTTCTCAGTCAGGTGTTTAATAAGATCTGGAGTCTGTTGGTGATATCCACTGTGATCCTCAATGTCTCTGCTCCATACACCAACATCAGTACTGAGTTAATGTTTCTGTTAAACAGTTTTATTGTAGTCTTAAGAGACAGTTCTAGATTTCTTCTGCAGGAATTCTTGCTTTAACTTCAGCACCACTATACCCTCCACTATACCATCCTTGCCAATGATGTTGCCCATATAGGTAAAGGCATCCATTTCTTCCAGTGCTTCACTGCCAATTATGACATTGTCTGAGTTGGTTGGGTTTTGATCTTTGAGACTTTGCTCTTCCCCTGTGGATGGTCAGATGTTGGTCATCTACTGCATTGGGTGGTGGATGTGTGACCATACCGCAGATTGTTTGAGGAACCTGAGTTCATTCGGGTTCTTCCAGAGAGTCCAGTGGATTCTGTTATGTTTCCATGATGTGTTTTTGCCCACATTTGTATTTACTGTAATAAACAACCTTTAACTATCATAAATACCATTTGAGTTTTTTTTTTTTCTGATTGGAGTGTGGTCTTTTTTGGGATGATTGAGCACAAGGATGTCTCTAGCTATCTTTTCTGCCCAAGTAATCAGCAGGACTTCACTTCTCATCTACTGTCTGTGTACCGTCTATGCTTACTTTATTAACATTCCAGCAAGGCTGACTCATGTTAACCTAAAATGCATTCAACTAACTAAAATTCTGGGAAGAATTTACTGAAGTAGATGAACAGAAAGCCTATAGGCCATAGGCCAATAGATGGACTTTTGATGTTCAGTGACATGATGGTCTCTGACATGTCTTTGTAAAACAACAGTGGAGACAAAGAGAAGGCAGACACTGTTACTCAGTTTCTCTTATGCTATATGTTCAACCATAACTGTCCCATCTATCTGTCTATCATGTTTCTAGTTGGGCCACATGTCTCTAGTTTTGCTGCACTCACCATCACCGTCTATACCACTTTATTCTGTGTACAGGATTACAGGGTTGGGCTGGAGCCTGTCCCATGACACTTAAGGCACAAGGCTCCGCAATTCAATTTGGAATTGCCAATTAGCCCAATCTGCATGTCTTTGCACTGTGGGAGGAAGCCTGAGTACCCAGAGGAAACCCACCAAGCACAGGGAGAACATGCAAACTCCATGCATATGGAGGCGGGAATCAAACCCAGACCCTGGCGGTGCAAGGCGATAGGGTCAACCACCGAGCCACCATGCTGCCAGTTAGACTTTTAATGCTATAACATTGATTGTGTGCAGAAGTCAGAGCTTTTAGACCTGTTTTGCTCATAAGACATTTCAGACGTATACCTGACCTTCCAGACATGGTTTTAATAACAGTTTCAAATAGACTGACCGAGAGGCTGCATTAGCCAAAATACACAAAAACAGAAAAACAGACGAGCTGAAGCTACTTTTTTTTTTTTTAATCTAGATGTTAAGCACTAAAAGGGAAACAGAGGGAGACTAATTTTTTTAATCTTGTGTTTGATTGTGTTTCTGAGAGAAACTATTACAAAAGTGAAAGAGCAAAAGGAGCCCATTAACGCAGGAAGGAGTTTGTAATGCAGCGGCAGTGTGGTTGTACAACTGAGTAAAGTGGTGGGAATACAAAATTTTTTTCTCTGTGTAATTGGATTTGAAGAGAGAGCGGCACAGTGAAAGGGAACAGAGTGCTTAGGTTGGTCTGGTGAGGGCATCCTGACACATCTCTTCCTGTTACAGCTCTCCATCATCATCTCTCCATCGCCCCCCCGCCCGAGTCCTGCTGAAAATCAGAAACATTAGGGTTCCGAACCGCTTGTCCTCGTCTCTTTTTATAAAATGCTGTGTTAGTCTACGCCAGATGTAACGGGGCGTATACCTTCCAAAAATGTTTTATTTTTTTTCATCAGCCCAAAAGTCTTGGGGATAATCATGATGTTTTTTTGGCAAATATGAGTCAAGCCTTCTTCTTGTTCTTTTTGGTCAGCATTGGCTTTCGCCTTGGGACTCTCCCATGGATGCCATTTTTGCCCCCAGTCTCTTTCTTACTGTTGAATCCTGAACACTCCTGGTGAAAATGTAGCATTAGTACATTTAAACTGAACTCTTGAAGCTTCTTCGGGAGAAAAGAAAAGTCAGGAAAAATGAATGCCAGGGGCAGCTGCATTAGCTACCGCATAGCTAGTTGCTTTATATAAACATTGTAATGGGGCAGTGGAATAAAAACCAGACCAAACCACCCTGAATATCTACATTTACCTCAGGTGTGTTGTTGAATAACTGAAATAAAACACGCTTGTGATGATTAATGAGACACTGTACGAACACAATAAGCATCAGCTTCGTCCACATGCTTCCATCTGAATGTATGATTTAATGGTTTCAACAATACAGTAAGACTGATTTTAGCGTTGTGAAATCCTTCTTTCCAGATTTGAAATAATTTATATTATTAGTCAAACTGCATGTAATACAGTACTTTCCTTGTAGTACGGAAAGCCCAGCCTTGTAGCTCCAGTGCGGAAGTAAAGAAACAAACTTCACACAACTAATTTGTCTCAGCTGATGGGAAAAATATTCTCATATTGTGAAATTGAAATAAAATATATTACGATTATTATAATCATTTCAAATAATTTTGTATTAATTAAAAAAAATAGAACAGTCTTAACCAATGGCCGTTCAAGTCAAAGCGAGACTTTTTATTGTACAGAATAACAGAGCATAGAAACTCCTTTTATTTCTCTATATAATCCCTTGATACACTAATGCACTTATCCCAGTGTTTCACTACTGCTTGGACACCATCATGATAGAAAGTTTTCTCAGAAGACCAGAACCATGATTAACATCTGAAGCTTCATTCTGGCCTCCCAAGAAGTCCTTTAAAGACCCCAACATGTGGAAATGGCTGGAGTGAGGTCAGGACTGTGTGTGTGTGTGTGTGTGTGTGTGTGTGTGTGTGTGTGTGTGTGTGTGTGTGTGTGTGTGTGTGTGTGTGCATGTGTGTGTGTGTGTGTGTGCGTGTGTGCGTGTGTGTGTGTGTGTGTAGGTGTGTGTGTGTAGGTGTGTGTGTGTGTATGTGTGTGTGTGTGTGTGTGTGTGTGCGTGTGTGTGTGTGTGTGTACTGTATGTGTGTGTGTGTGTGTGTGTGTGTGTGTGTGTGTGTGTGTGTGTGTGTGTGTCTGTGTGTGTGTGTGTGTATGTGTGTGTTGGTGTGTGTGTGTGTGTGTGA